>VDFB02101576.1:0-20292 GCA_007258455.2 Sequoia sempervirens
AGCATGGACAATAGAGTCAAGAATTTGTCTTCCAGGAACAAAACCATTCTGTTGAGGAGCAATAATGGAGGGAAAGATGAGGAGCAACCTAGAGGTTAGCACCTTCAAAATAATTTTATAGAAGGAATTACAAAGGCTGATAGGTCTAAAGCTTTCAAAATCCTGTGCTCTAGGTCTTTTGGGGATAAGAACTAAGAAAGTGGCATTTAGCTCTTTTAAAAGATTTCTAGAGCGGAAGAACTCTTTCACCGCCTTCTCAACATCCTCCCCAACAATGTCCCAGAACCAATGGAAAAAAATTAAAGGGAAGCCATTAGGACCAGGCGCTTTGCTTCCTTCAAAAGAGAAAACAGCTTTTCTAATTTCCTCACTGGTGGGTATATCTGTCAGCATATCATTGTCTCTAGAATTAACAATCCTGGGGATGGCCTCCAATAATTGATTTTGATCCTCTAAGTTAATATCCTCTTTCTCAGACAAAAGGTTCTTGAAAAATAGGACAACTTCTCTTCTAATGTCCTATTCCTCCTCAAAAGTTCCGCCATCAACCACAATCGCTGAGATTTTGTTAGCAGCCCTTTGTTTGGAAGCAGAAAGATGAAAATATCTGGTGTTTTTGTCTCCAACCTTTAACCAAAGAGCTCTAGATCTTTGTCTCCATAATTCCTCTTCTCTTGTTATTATCTCATGAAGCTTTGTGAGAATCTCATTTTCCTTTTCCTTAGTTTCATTCAGGTAGCCTTCCTTCTTAATTTTGTTTTGGATTTGACTGACCTAAAAGCCGAAGATTAGATTTGATTTGAAAGATATTACCAAAATACTCTTCTTTCCACTTTCTGTGGTTCATTTTAACCTCTCTTAGTTTTTTGGCAATTCTAAATAAAGTAGTACTCTTTATTTTGATATTCCACCATTTCCTTATTTCCTCTCGGAGGAGGGGATGGGAAAGCCACATCTTCTCAAAGAAAAAAGGGGTATTTCTCTTAATTTTTAAAGGGTCAACAACAAAACTAATAGGAAAATGGTCAGACCCAACACTAGGGAGGGTTTTTAAAGAGCAACAATAATTTAAGATCCAAATATCAGAGACAAGGGTTCTGTCAAGCCTCACCTGGATCAGATCAGACATAACTCTATGGTTCGACCAAGTGTAAGAACTCCCTTGCAAGTCCAGGTTGATCAAGGCATGATTGTTGATGAATTCCAAGAGATCTTTGCTTTCTTCATTAATCTGAGAGCCACCAAACTTCTCAACCTGAAGGAGAGGGGAGTTAAAATCTCCCATGACAACCTAGGGGTCATTTTGAAATTTTTTTTGGAAAGCAGCCAACTCTTTCCAAAAAACCTTCCGAGCTTTTTTGTAGTTAGGAGCATAAATATTAGACTGGATCCAGCTGAAGTTGTCCCTTATATGAGTAAATCTAGTGGCAACATGATTAGGATGAGAAAAAAGCGGATCACCTCTTATGATCTTATAGTTCCAAAAAGTTGCTACCCACCCGGAAGCACCAGCCAGAATCCACTACCGAATGGGCATCTTGGCTCAAGAAATGCTCCACCTTAACACTTAACATTTTGGTTTCTGAATAAGGAGAATATCGAGGGCTTTTTTGAGTGCTTGACTAAAATTACATGTAAAATTGTTGGAATGAATATTCTTTTGACTTATTGTTGAAAAGGACATATTTTGAGACTTATTGTTGGAAGTGGATTCATTATTTTTTTTGAGTTATTGTTGGAATTAATGAATTGGTGGCTAATTGCTGATTTTATTGTTGGGATGAAAATACATTGATGTTTTAATGAGAAAATGAGGATTATTTTATGACTTATTATTGAAGAAAATGCATTTTTTTACTTACGATTAAGAATGATTATATACATTTTATGACTTATTGTAAAGTGTATATATTTATGTCTTAATTGATGTTGCTCTCATCTTTGGATGGAAATGATTGAATCATGGGCTATGTTTTTGGTTGAGAAGAACTTTTGAAAAATGGTACATAATATAAATAAATGAATATTTGGAACAATAATTATGGGATTGGTTTAATCTTGCTCAAGAAATGTTAACTTTCATTTGACAACCATAAGTGCATCGGGATGATGCACAATATAAGGGGGGAGGATGTCACAACCCTCTTACTAATACATATGAAAATAAACTCTTTATTATTAAATTAAGTTGGTTTGACAATATTGTTATTTTATTCCATAATGGGATTAAAACACAAGAAAAATAAATAAATAAATAGATTAAAAAAAATCAACAATTAAAATATTAAGAAAATCAAATAATTATTTTTAAAATAAATAAACTTATGATGCTAAAATTTAAATATTGAAATAAATATAATTTTTTCAAAATATGAATAAATAAAATTTTATTTTTTAAAAAAGTTTCCATATATATTTTTGTTTTAGCTTCTATTCTTCTCTCTAGTTTTTAGTAGTTAACTTCATCTTGTTTTAGAATTTAAATCTTTTTTTATCAGTTAACTACTTTTATTTTAGTAACTTCATGTGTAAACTACGCGTAAAAATGGAAGCCTTGTGTGCACCTTTATCCATCTTTCAAATTTAAAATTTGATATTATCCTCTCACAATTTGATATTATCCTCTCACGAGTCAAAATGGAAACTTTCCTCCTCTTCTCTGATCTTGATCATTGGATGTTTTTTTCAAATCTCGACTGTTGATTTTCACCATCAAATCTCCATTCATTTTTTTATAAATATGACTACCTAGCCTCTTTCAAAGACATGAAAAAGATTAGAATCCTTGATCGTCATTAATTATCATCCTTTTTATTGTTCTTTGCATTCGTAGAATATGAATTTATTAAAGAAAGATAGAGAGTAGGAAAGTTGTTTTTTCTTACTTGTTACAAAAGCACAAAGATTTGAAAGAATCGAAGAACTTGGTTCAACAGAGAAGGATTTTCAGCAATTGAGTTATAGGTAAGTTTATTCCTTACAATGGACCCTAATTCATTTTATAAAAAATTATAGCGAAACAAAATTATTTTATTTTATTTTATTTTTATTTCATCAAAAAATATACTTAGAAATTTTGTTGAAGATTGAGATTTTTCTTTTAGACTCGTTCAAAATTTTAGTTAAAATGTTCTTTAATCTCATTGAAATCTAACTTACTTTATTTTAAAAACATTATTAAATTTCATGAAAATTTATCTATTTAATTTTACCAAGAAATACGAGAATTTTTTTTATTAAATTTTTGGTAATTTTATTTAAAGTAAATTATTTAAATTATAAAAGAAATACTATATTTAAAAAAAAAATCAATATACAGGTTTATGTTTTATAATTAATTTTATCATTATGTTTTTAGTAAATTTTATAGATTACCATTTGTAACTAAAATTTAAAATTATGTTTTTAATTAAACTTTTAAATAAAATTTTATTTTATTTATTTTATTTGAAAGAAAATAATAATTACATGATTAATTTATAAAATATTAAATTTATTTGTTTATATATATATATAGTAAAATTGGGTAAAAAGAAATTGAAAATAAATCATAAATTGTTAAATTTGTTCTAAATATATGTTTTTTTTTTTTTTTTTCTTAAAAAAGGAGTTAGATGAGGAAGTGAAAATGGGAATTTAAATTTCACTCTTTAATTTAGAAGGTTTATTTTATTTTTCCCCATTTAATGGACTTTTTCCCAATAGTTATCAAATTAAAAGTTTTTTGAAGATTTTTAGCAATAGAATTAAAGTAAAAAAAAAATAAAAATCCAATAATGATAATAATGTGATTAGATTGGAAAAGAATAATAAGTCTACTAAATAAAATTGAATAGTGTATTAAAATAATATGAGAACTAATAGGTATTCCATATTTAATTATGGAAATTAAATTAAATGAATATTTGAAATTTTGAAATAAATTAGTATTAATAGAAACTTGTTTTTCTTATAAAAGAAATTGCATGTGCCTTTGATTGGATTAGTCACACAATTTGATTTTTCCTTAAAAAAGAAGAATTTGGATTAATAGCAAATAATTATGTTATTAGAAGTTTCCAAAAAAATTAAATAAAAGAAAAATTACATAGGATCTTCATAAGTTATCCCTTTGATCTTTGAGTAATTTAATGACTCCTTGGTTTACTAAGTTATCATTTAATTTTAATTTTAATAAAAATAAAAATATTAATTCACATAAGTTTTAAAAAATAAAAATGATTGAAAAGAGAGGAGAAAACTATTTAAATTAGAAACATCTGAAAAATCATTCATGGATTTACTTTTAGCAAATAAAATAAAATAAATAAAGATTCTTTATTTTTTAATCACTTAGAAGATTCAAAAGAATATTTTAATAATCACACTTTGTGTTGTTCCTTATAAGCTTCTACATAAGTTTTAATAGAAGTTTCAATTAAAAGTAATAATTTATCAATGGATATATTTATAATATTTGATTTTTCCTTACAAACTCGTAGACAATCTTAATGGAAGTTTTAACTTAAAATGAATAAATCAGATTTTCTTTATCAAAAAATAGATTTATAACATTGATTCTTTAGTATCTTATTATCTCATGTATATATATATATATATATATATATATATAAAGAAAATTATCTATAAATCAAGAATTTAAAAATATGAATTAGTAAAGTTCCCCAATTATATAGTAATTGAAAAATTACCATTTTAAAAGAAATTATTACAGTCCACTTTGAAAATTAGTATTGTTTAAAATTCAAGCAATGGGTGTTAGTTTTATTACTCCAAAAAAATAGTGTTTCCTTAATTCATTTATCAAGAGCATGTTGATAACTAGGGTTAGTTTAAAATTCCAATTAAAGATAGCTTAAATATGTCTTCAAGTAATAGTTATTTTAGAAAAAGAGAATATTATTTTTATGTATTGGTGATTAAGTAAATTATTTCCAAAAGTAAATTATAAGATAGATGCTATTAAAATTATACTATTTACAAGATGGTTAGAATAGTTATTTTCACTCAGAATTGATTTAATGAGTTTTTGGCAAGTTGCCACAAAGCAATTGAGGTTAATATTAAAATTATTTCTAGAATACAAATTTAGATGGATTTATTAATTAATTTAGTTTGACTAATTATAAAGCTAGTTAGTATGTATTTCTAATTAATTAAAAATATACATAATTTATTAAGTTGATGTTCTAAAAGTAGTCAATTAGAAGGACAATTACTTGAAAACCAAATAATATAATTCATTTTTTCAAAGGAAACTAGTATTAAAAGATTCTTTATTACAAAAAAAATAGGTTTCAAATTGAACTTAGTCATATCTAATAATTGTATTCGGGGTGATTTCTAGATTGTGTTAAATAGAACTTAATTCAAGAAGATGAAACTTATAATGTCTTATTTATTTATTTACTTAAAAAAAATTAATCTATTTTAAGATTAATAAGATTTAAGAAATGATTTTCTTATAACAATTATCTTAGTCATCATAAATAAAATTAGATGTTCATGTTTGCTTAGGTTTTCAAAATTAATTATCCCTCAATAAATACTTAATTAGGAAGTTCATACTTATTTAAGATTTTTTTTAAAAAAGCAATAAAGCTAGTGTTAAGAAATAAATCAAATTAGTAGATTCATGAAAATTATTTAAATGTTAATCTAATAAACTCAATCAAATCATTGTTTAGTTTCAAATGATTTAAGGAAATGTTGTATTTAATTTAGTGAGATAATTATATTTCCAAATTAGTTATTATTGTCTTAACTTATTTAATTTTACATAATTGTTTCCAATAAGTTTAAATCATTTTAGAAAGTAGATTAGTGATGGCAAGTAAAATAAATTAGCTTCTAAATTCTTCTCAAACAATTATTTTTGCATCAACTTAGCTATTTTTTCATAATATAATTGCATTCAATTTATTGTTAATATTTGGATATTCATTTATCAAAGATTTACTTTAATTCATTTCTTTACAAAGTAAATTATTAATGTAAGTAATTTAGTGACTAATATTATTTTTGTCATTTATTTGTTAAAAATGTTAGTAAACTTTCTTATGTATGATACTATCGAATGTTCTTATTTGTTAAAATCCTTAAATTGTAAATTAGTAATAATATTTAACTATATTTACCTTAAGAATAGATTAGCATCTCCTTAAATAGATGAAATGGTTAATTAATACTTTTAATTCTCATGGATTGTATATTAGGATCTTAGTAATCAAAAAGTGGAAAGGAAGTTGTTTTTTAGATAAGTAGCTTAGTATCTCTGTTTGCATCATTTTAATTCAATGTTGTTTTGGTATCTTTTACAATAAAAATTCAACAAAATTAAGTAAAAGAAGAGTTTATTATTTTCCATTAAAGTATTGTATTCAATGAAGTAGTTAGATGTTATTTTCTTAGTTAGGTAAACTTTAATCAAGAGTTGAAACTAAAACCAGCAGCATTCGGTGTCAGCGGTGCCTCTGGCTCATGTTTATGGGTAATGTCGTCGCACTTGAGCTACTACATCCATAGCCTAACACAGCTGCAACAACGACATCTGTGGCACCGTCCCTTTAAATCGCCGGGGAGAAATAAGGAACTTCATGTTAATAAAATCCAAGAGATGGGTAATCTCTCTCGGATCGATAATGTCATGCCTATAAATTTTTGCAAGAAAAACCCAACATTTTTTTTCTAAACCAATTAAGAAGATAATTGACACTTGAAGTGTTAGAGGTGCATGCTCTAAATTGTACACTTTAGGTTGTGTTAAGCTTGATAATATTGGGGAACCCACAATAAGTTCGAGGTAAAAATATATGAGGAATCATATTTAATATAACCTAAATCACATATTGACCTACCCTATTCTTTCATTCTAGAAAACCAAGTATAATGACACTCCTAATTCACTTCCAGATGAAAAATTTGGGTTTAACCATAATTAGGCCCCTAGTCTTCTAGACCCTTGTGATAATGTTATTTCTTTCATTTGCGTTTGAATATCAAGACTATACAATTTTTGTGTTACAATGGTTATCAACTTATCACTATAATTATGATATTCTTACTTGTTGTAATTAACTAATAATTGTTTATTTCACCTTATATGAATGGGATTACTAGTTGGCACAAAGATTTTTTTTCCCAACCCTAGCCTTAGCCTTTCTCACATCATTAATATTAATGTCTAGGGCTCTTACAAGTGTTTCCAAAAAAAAAGGTTAAAAACTATGTTGGGTTATTCTTCATATTTTCATTAATTAACATCTAAGGTAAGAGAATACTTTTAGTATTAATATTCCTCATGACGATCATACAAATATTATGATTGCTTTTATAATCTCTTACCATAAAATTCTAACCATCCCTAGTTGAGAGACTTTTATTGTTTCATTGAGTAAAGACAAATTTGAGCTTTCACTAAAATAAGTTATTATTAAAATATATTAACTTATTTCTATTATTCCATTATATATATATATATATATATATATACTCTCACTTTTTCCTCTTTTTCATTTTAACAAGACAAGCCATATAAATAATTATAAATACAAAAAAGAACATTTATGATCTTTATTTTTGAGACAATATTAAAATACTTATAATTAAATATTTATATTAATATTTAAACCATAGCAAATTTAACTTTATTAACATTTTATTTTTAAAACAATACATAGATGGGTCCCATGTTTGATTAATTTATTTTATTATGAAATATACTCCCCTTTTAGGGAGGAAAAGGACAAAATCTATACCATGTTTATGTGCCCTTTCAACCTTTATCTCATTAAATAATTATTTAAGTATCTACTTTAAGGAAAATATTGTAATTACTTTTTGTTTTAAACCACTCACCTCATTTCCTTTGTTTTTTTATTTTTTTGTTCATAAACCTCTCAAAAGCTACATGAAATCAGCTATGCACACCATATTTATTCCACATAATTCATTTTTATTCTTTTTATTAATACTTCCATTCTTTAAGCTTGGGGTGACCTCCATAAAAATCTTTAAAAGTAAAAGAAAGCTTTTTTTTGCTTTTTCTTTTTCGGTGGTGAGGGCATGCAAGAGAAGAGTCACATTAGGGTGGGTGGTTTAGTCAAAGCATACACATATGAATTGAATTAAGGTATTCAATCTACTCGCTTTGAACATTCATCTATTAGAATGACTACCCATTCAAAAGGTAACCTCAACGTTTTTCTTGTATGAAGGCCCATAACATGTACAAATTTATTGCTAGTAAGAATAGTTATTATTGAGTTCATCACCTTGTTGCGATAGCTACGATAGTGGTGGCACATTAGTATTACTGGACAACTATTAATGGACTGTCAGTTTTATATTTCACATGGAAGCACTCACTCCCATATCAGGTTTTAGTTGCTGATGTTACAGGGTACTAGCTGCTTCTCTTTTTAAAAAAAATTAAACTACCAAACACCTTGCCCAAGTGATAATGCTGTAACGAATTCCCCATATGGTCATAATTTTGTAACCTCTCCTTCATAAATGAAAAGAGGTACCAGCTAGATGGAGTAATGCTTTCACAGGTTTTTTAAAAAAAAATGATTTATGGTGCATTGAAGCTCGGAATAGGCTATCCTATTGCCATTTACTCCCCACTTTCCCCTACTACTCCTTCACCTTCCATAGTTTCCTGCCCTATAAGATTGATGGTAGGTCTCTTCTTTCCATTTAATGCCTAGGCAAGATCTACTGACAAGCACAACCATTGGAAGATATGTTGAGTGTTAACACTAATTTCTTTACCAACTATGTGAGGTGATAGGCACCATAAATAATATCTTTGTTGTTGTATTATTATTTGCACAGGAGCCTCAAGTCCCTTGCTCTTTAACCGTAAAAGTAATCAAATTAATCTTCCATTTTTCTAGATAAAACACTGTGAGAGAGAATAGGAATAGAGTTTTCATTTCTACTGTACGCCACTAGTGTTGGAGATGTGGCTCATAGTAGAGGTTGCACCCCACACAGGGGAGCGACAACCCACACAGAAGAGACACCCCCTATTCTTGCTAGAGTTATGCAATTCTTCTATTGCAGGGCGATAAGGCCTATGACCTCACAGACTCAAACTCAAGGTGATATAGATCTAGCTACTTAATACGCTACAAACTATTCTGATACAATCTACATGCCAGTTCATTGAATTTTAGTCACGTGCTGACTTTAGATAGGGAAATGAATGGGAACCAAAGCTTCAGTGATATGGGCAGGTGACTTAGAGGCCAAATAGAGAATGTGATGAAAGTGGAAGGAGTGGGTTAAAAAAGGTGATATAGCTTATAAGCCAGCTTCACAAGCGATGGATTCTGGCAACCATTTCATTTTATTTTGTCTTCCTTTATTGTTATCCATTTCATTTTCCTTTTTTTTTCCTTATTAATTTATTTGTCAAATCGCAATCACCTTCATTCTTCTTCACTGATCAAGGATCCTCATTTTACTCTATTTTGTTTGCTACTACAACGGTTAAGGGCTCTGGGTCCAGATCTATTCAAAACTTGGATTACCCTTGTGCCGCAACGTTCAGTATTTTGAAGGGGAAATCTTTTGTGCAAGATGCTAGAGAATAATATCAAACAATCACGTTACGGGGTTAATGCCCTTTCTTATTGTTCCTTTCACACAAAATATTTAATTTTCTCTTCTTCTTTTTTTGAGTTTTCATATATATAAAAAAAAGGGATTGATTTCAGCATACATACTAGGTTAATCTCAACTATTTTAGAAGAGGGGGAAGGTGAATTTACAACATAATATAGATCTTTCTCAAACTAACACCTACCTATTTCCTTTAGGTTCGAATGATTTATTGAACAAGAACTTTGAAAGGAGGCTTAAATTATTTATTTCAAACAACTTACCCAGATATATCAGAAAATCTGTGTCTACCATATTACTTAGTCGCAACCTATTTGTCGAGGAACTTCACAGTTTTCTACAAATCATAACCACTAATTTTGAATAATTAAAATGTGAGTATTTGAAATACATATAATTTCAAGGGTGGGTATTAGAATGAAATACATATTAATTTCAGTGAAACTCTTAAACAATTAAATAGCTTTATTTCTTTGACTTTGTTACAAAGGATATGCTCTTTCTATTGTCCTATAAGGAAGCATCTTTATATACATGAAATGATTTGATTGCAGGTCTTCATAAAGATAAAAGAGATCAACCATTTTCACTCATTTATATGTTGTTTATTTATTTTACTTCTGATTTTTTTTTAATATACAAGGTATATACAATCATGTATTTAAAACTTCCTGAATGTATCTATAAGAGCATACTTTTCTACAGCTCATAAAATATCCATATTTTCTTCATTGCATCAAAATATAAAACTTTCAATACTACACTCCATGTTTAGGAATACCCTAGTCAACCCACAAGGAATAAGGCCTACTCTACCCATTTTAGCATTGAACAATAAGAGAATTATCTTCTTAAAAATTACAGTATTACCACTATATTTGAGAAACAAATGACTTGCACACCCATTAACAATGTCTTTTTCTCCACCCTACCGTAATGGCATCATGGAGCCTCATGGACTCTAGCCATACCCCCAAGCAAGGAATTATTTTAGCTCCAAAATGATAAATGGAGTATTTTCTCATTTTTACAAAAAGGATAACACTAACATAGCATAGGTTCTCTACTAACTATTTTCAACAATGATCCATATAAACATGTCATCCTCTTACAAGAAAATAGACAATGGGGAATGGAATTAGGGAAAACTTATCTCTTTTCTTTAGGTGAGGAGGATTAAACTCTTCTATCCTTCTTTCCTCTCTGAGCTAGTCCAACTTGAATATCCATCTCCCAAGAGGGAGGACTCTGCTCCTCTTCTCATCCTTTCTACTATCTTCATTAGAGTTCTCCAATAGGAGAAGTGGGTAACACCCCACTCTTCCTTCCTCTCTAAGATATATAGAAATTTCAACTTACAACCCTTGAATGGGGAGGTGTGAAGTGTACCTACCTCCATCAATGAGAGTCTTCTCCTCATTGAAGAAGAAACATGCACTTGGACATCCCCTCCATATTTCCATCACATCCTCTCTTCAAAACTCGTCACTCTCCATAATGAGGAATTTTCAGGGGTCAAATCATGTCTTAAGGGCACTATTTTATGCCTACTTGACCCCTACCACTATGGTATAGACCCTAGAGGGTCTATTTTTGCACCCCAACCAAGGAAATTGACCAACAACCCTCTTTAAATACCCATTTAAATATCTATCCGAATTTCCACTTGGATAATGGTTTCTAGACCTTTTTCCTCAACTTACAACTCACTTGGAACACAAATAAATACCCTCTCAACCCAAAATATAAATCATCTTTTTATATCAACCCTTACCACCTTACTCTATCAACTTGTTAACTCTATTTCCTTTTAAGCCTTGAAAGGGCGTCAAATTCATCACCACAAGAAGATGCCTTTTGATCTGCTCAATGGTCTTCCCTTCTCATACTATCTCTTACTTTCCTACACGTTATCATTGAAACCATAAGAAACAATCATATATCACATTAATTTGATAGTTGAAAAAAGATTTAATTTTTCAACCATTTCATTTACAATTACAACTCCTATTTACAATTTACGATTCCAATATCCTTCATGGTAGAATAAATAAAATGTTAGAATGATAAGCAAGAATATTATCAAATAATCTCACTATTTTTTATCCACAATAAATCTTACCATTTATTTAGGAACAATTAAAATATATTAGAGCTTTACTAATCACATGCAAGATGGGGTCTTACAGATAATCTAATAAGATAATTTTAAATGAACAAAAATTCGCTAGTCCAAACCTAGTAAACCCCATTATAAGGTTCAATGGAATTGTTTAATATATTGTTATGATAATTAAAGGTAATTGTATCTCAAATGGGTTCAAGGGAGACGTTATTTAGGAACTAGGATTTAGATGTTTAGGAAACAAGTAATAGTCAAGGAGACTATTTACTTATATTTTATTGCTTCCCTTTGTGGGTAGAAATTGCAGAGGAACTATCTAGGGAAAATGAAAATCCCTAGAAAGGGTTGCGTACCCACAAAACAGTTCACATCAAACATAGATTAGAAAATAGAACTACATATTTTATGCCTTGATCCCATTAGGAAGCAGGGTATGTAGGCAGTCTAGGAAACGAAGAATGCTCCCAGTACCTCAGACATTTGGGGATGGGGCTTAGGGAAAGTTTGAGATAATGGAAAATTAAAATATAAATTAATATTTCAAGAGAACCAATTGGTCAAAAGGGGCTATAAATATCAAACATAAAGATAAGATTAAAAAATGTTCCTTGTATACTCGGAAGGAATCCTCGATGGATTCGCTTGACTCCCTGAGGCCTTAGGTCAAATTATGAGGTGAGACTCAAGCTACATATTTATTTTTACATACTCCTAAGGATGACGACCTCGGTGCACTTCCAAGGGAAGTGTAGTCTTTAGTGAGTGAATCAGCACCTGGATGGTCTCGATGAGTCTAAGTCTCTGGCCAGAGCACATTCCTATCCTTTATGGATAGATGCCTACCCCATTTGGGTAGATGCCTATCCTGGATGGATAGAAGAATTCTTGTCTTGTATGGACAATTTCCTAACCCGTATGGTTGGATGCTTAACCCGCATGGTTAGATGCCTATCCCGGATGGATGGATGCCTATCCCATTGGGGTAGAAGTACCTGAGTATGCAAGTGAATGAACACATAATAATAGTAATAAAGAAAAAAAAAAATTAGTGGTAATTTTTGGGTTATTAGTTTGGGTTATTACGTGTGGTATCAGAGCAAGGTTCGGAAGCTAGGCCTTGAGCCTACTACGACTTGCATAAATTAAAATTCCATAATATTTTTGAACTACAAATTGAACCCATTTTGAAACTTATTTTCATTATTAAATTACCTTTTATGTTTTCTTATTTTATTATTTCTTGCTTGTGCATGTGGAATTCAAATTTTAATCTAACCTTGATAGATTCTTAGATATTTATGAAAAATTTGTTTGACTTATTTATTTTGATATATGTTTGTTTCATGTTTGGATATGATGCCTCTAAAACTATTTGATATTGAACCTCATGTGATAATTAGTTTCATTGTTGACTTTTTTTTTCTAAACTTGTTTTATTTTCTCTTGGTTGTAACTAATTTTTTTTATAAACTTATGATTAATGGAATTCTTATATATTTATGAAGATTTTATTTTATTTATTTTTGCCACCAATTTTTAATATGACCTTAAGTATATTGAATTATTAAACTTTATACCTTATTGATGGCATTGTTATGACTTATTGTTGGAATCAATATATTTTTGTGATTTATTGTTGACAAAAGTTTTACACCTTATTGAACAAGTGAATACATTTCATTATTTATTGTTTGAATGGCTATATTTTATGAATTATTGTTGGAATGAATATTCTTTTGACTTATTGTTGAAAAGGACATATTTTGAGACTTATTGTTGGAAGTGGATTCATTATTTTTGAGTTATTGTTGGAATTAATGAGTTGATGGCTTATTGCTGATTTTATTGTTGGGATGCAAATACATTGATGTTTTAATGAGAAAATGAGGCTTATTTTATGACTTATTATTGAAGAAAATGCATGTTTTTACTTACAATTAAGAATGATAATATACATTTTATGACTTATTGTAGAGTGGATATATTTATGTCTTATATGATGTTGCCCTCATCTTTGGATGGCAATGATTGAATCATGGGCTATGTTTTTGGTTGAGAAGAAATTTTGCAAAAAGACACATAACATAAATGAATATTTGGAAAAATAATTATGGGATTGGTTTAATCTTGCTCAAGAAATGTTAACTTTCATTTGACAACCATAAGTGCATTGGGATGATGCACAATATAAGGGGGGGAGGATGTCACAACCCTCTTACTAATACATTTGAAAATAAAACTCTTTATTATTAAATTAAGTTGGTTTGACAATAATTATTATTTTATTGCATAATGGGATTAAAACACAAGAAAAATAAATAAATAAATAGATTAAAAAAAATCAACAATTAAAATATTAAGAAAATCAAATAATTATTTTAAAATAAATAAAAATTATGATGCTAAAATTTAATTATTGAAATAAACATAATTTTTTTCAAAATATGAATAAATAAATTTTATTTAAAAAAAAAATTCCATATATATTTTTGTTTTAGCTTCTATGCTTCTCTCTAGTTTTTAGCAGTTAACTTCATCTTGTTTTAGAATTTAAATCTTTTTTTATTAGTTAACTACTTTTATTTTAGTAACTTCATGTGTAAACTACGCGTAAAAATGGAAGCCTTGTGTGCACCTTTATCCATCTTTCAAATTTCAAATTTGATATTATCCTCTCACAATTTGATAATATCCTCTCATGAGTCAAAATGGAAACTTTCCTCTTCTCTTCTCTGATCTTGATCGTTGGATGTTTTTTTTTAAATCTCGACTGTTGATTTTCACCATCAAATCTCCATTCATTTTTCTAAAAATATGACTACCTAGCCTCTTTCAGAGACACAAAAAAGATTAGAATCTTTCATGGTCATTAATTATCATCCTTAATTTGATATTATCCTCTCACGAGTCAAAATGGAAACTTTCCTCTTCTCTTCTCTGATCTTGATCATTGGATTGTTTTTTTTAAATCTCGACTGTTGATTTTCACCATCAAATCTCCATTCATTTTTCTATAAATATGACTACCTAGCCTCTTTCAAAGACACAAAAAAAGATTAGAATCTTTGATGGTCATTAATTATCATCCTTTTTATTGTTCTTTGTATTCGTAGAATAGGAATTTATTAAAGAAATATAGGGAGTAGGAAAGGTTGTTTTTTTCTTACTTGTTACAAAAGCACAAAGATTTGAAAGAATCGAAGAACTTGGTTCAACAGAGAAGGATTTTCAGCAATTGTGTTAGAGGTAAGTTTATACCTTACAATGAACCCTAATTCATTTGTTTTTTAAATTATAGCGAAAAAAAAATATTTTACTTTTATTTCATCAAAAATTATACTTAGAAATTTTGTTGAAGATTGAGATTTTTCTTTTATACTCGTTGAACATTTTAGTTAAAATGTTCTTTAATCTCATTGAAATCTAGCTTACTTTACTTTAAAAACATTATTAAATTTCATGAAAATTTATCTATTCATTTTTACCACTTGAAAGACGAGAATTTTTCTTTATTAAATTTGTGGTAATTTTATTTAGAGTAGATTATTTATATTATAAAAGAAATATTATATTTTAAAAAAAAAATTAATCTACAGGTTTATGTTTTATAATTAAAATTTATCATTATGTTTTTAGTAAATTTTATAATTCCCATTTGTAACTAAAAATTAAAATTATGTTTTTAATTAAACTTTTAAATAAAATTTTATTTTATTTGAAAAAGAAAATTATAAATAATTTGTGATTAATTTATAAAATATTAAATTTATTTGTTATAATATATATATAGTAAAATTGGGTAAAGGAAATCTAAAATAAATCATAAATTGATACAAATTAGTTTTAAATATATGTTTTTTTTTTTTTTTTTAAAGAGGAGTTAGATGAGGAAGTGACAATGGGAGTTTAAATTTGACTCTTTAATTTAGAAGGTTGATTTTCTTTTTCCTCATTTAATGGACTTTTTCTCAATAGTTATCAAATTAAAAGTTTTTTGAAGATTTTTAGCAATAGAATTAAAGTAAAAAAAAAAAAACCAATAATGATAATAATGTGATTAGATTGGAAAAGAATAATAAGTCTACTAAATAAAATTGAATAGTGTATTAAAATAATTTGAGAACTAGTAGTTATTCCATATTTAATTATGGAAATTAAATTAAATGAATATTTGAAAATTTGAAATAAATTAGTATTAATAGAAGCTTGTTTTTCTTATAAAAGAAATTGCATATGCCTTTGATTGGATTAGTCACACAATTTCATGTTTCCTTACAAAAGAAGAATTTAGATTAATAGTAAATAATTATGTTATTAGAATTTTCCAAAAAAATTAAATAAAAGAAAAATTACATAGGATCTTCATAAGTTATCCTTTTGATCTTTTAGTAATTTAATGACTCCTTGATTTACTAAGTTATCATTTAATTTCAATAAAAATAAAAATAAAAGTATTAATTAGCATACCTTTAAAAAAATAAAAATGATTGAAAAGAGAGGAGAAAACTATTTAAATTAGAAACATCTGAAAAATCATTCATGGATTTATTTTTAGCAAATAAAATAAAATAAATAAAGATTATTTATTTTTTAATCACTTAGAAGATTCAGAAGAATATTTTAATAATCACACTTTGTGTTGTTCCTTATAAGCTTGTACATAAGTTTTAATAGAAGATTCATTTAAAAGTAATAATTTATCAATGGATATATTTATAATATTTGATTTTTCCTTACAAACTCATACACAATCCTAATAAAAGCTTTATCTTAAAATCAATAAATCAGATTCTCTTTTTCAAAAAATAGATTTATAACATTGATTCTTTAGTATCTTATTATCCCATATATATATATATATATATATATATATATATATATAAAGGAAATTATCTATAAATCAGGAATTCAAAATTATGAATTAGTAAAGTTCCTCAATTATATAGTAATTGAAAAATTACCAATTTAAAACAAATTATTACACTCCACTTTGAAAATTAGTATTGTTTAAAATTCAAGCAATGGGTGTTAGTTTTATTACTCCAAAAAAATAGTGTTTCCTTAATTTATTTAGCAAGAGTATGTTGATAACTAGGGTTAGTTTTAAATTCCAATTAAAGTTAGCTTAAATATGTCTTCAAGAAATAGTTATTTTGGAAAAAGAGAATATTATTTTTATGTATTGGTGATTAAGTAAATTATAAGATAGATGCTATTAAAGTTATACTATTTACAAGATGGTTAGAATATTTATGTTCACTTAGAATTGATTTAATTAGTGTTTGGCAAGTTGCCACAAAGCAATTGAGGTTAATATTAAAATTATTTCTAGAATACAAATTTAGATGGATTTATTAATTAATTCAATTTGACTAATTGTAAATCTAGTTAGTATGTATTTCTAATTAATTAAAAATATACATAATTTATTAAGTTGATGTTCTAAAAGTAGTCAATTAGAAGGACAATTACTTGAAAACCAAATAATATAATTCATTTTTTCAAAGGAAACTAGTATTAAAAGATTCTTTATTACAAAAAAAATAGGTTTCAAATTGAACTTAGTCATATCTAATAATTCTATTCGAGGAAATTTCTAGATTGTGTTAAATAGAACTTAATTCAAGAAGATGAAACTTATAATGTCTTATTTATTTATTTACTTAAAAAAAAAAAAAATCAATCTATTTTAAGATTAATAAGATTTAAGAAATGATTTTCTTATAACAATCATCTTAGTCATCATAAATGAAATTAGATGTTCATGTTTGCTTAGGTTTTCAAAATACATTATCCCTCAATAAATACTTAATTAGGAAGTTCATACTTATTTCAGATTTTTTTGAAAAAGCAATAAAGCTAGTGTTAAGAAACAAATCAAATTAGTAGATTTATGATAATTATTTAAATGTTAATCTAATAAACTCAATCAAATCATTGTTTAGTTTCAAATGATTTAAGGAAATGTTGTGTTTAATTTAGTGAGATAATTATATTTCCAAATTAGTTATTATTGTCTTAACTTATTTAATTTTGCATAATTGTTTCCAATAAGTTTAAATCATTTTAGAAAGTAGATTAGTGATGGCAAGTAAAATAACTTAGCTTCTAAATTCTTCTCAAACAATTATTTTTGCATCAACTTAGCTATTTTTGCATAATATAATTGTATTCAATTTATTGTTAATATTTGGATATTCATTTATCAAAGATTTACTTTAATTCATTTCTTTACAAAGTAAATTATTAATGTAAGTAATTTAGTGACTAATATTGTTTTTATAATTTATTTGTTAAAAATGTTAGTAAACTTTCTTATGTATGATACTATCAAATGTTCTTATTTGTTAAAATCCTTAAATTGTAAATTAGTAATAATATTTAACTATATTTACCTTAAGAATAGATTAGCATCTCCTTAAATAGATGAAATGGTTAATTAATACTTGTAATTCTCATACATTGTATATTAGGATCTTGGTAATCAGAAAGTGGAAAGGAAGTTGTTTTTTAGATAAGTAGCTTAGTATCTCTATTTGCATCATTTTAATTTGATGTTGTTTTGATATCTTTTACAATAAAAATTCAACAAAATTAAGTAAAAGAAGAGTTTATTATTTTCCATTAAAGTATTGTATTCCATGAAGTAGTTAGATGTTATTTTCTTAGTTAGGTAATTTTTAATCTAGAGTTGAAACTAAAACCAGTAGCGTTCAGTATCAGCGGTGCCTCTGGCTCACGTTTATAGGTAATTCCATCATGCTTGAGCTACTACATCCATAGCCTAACATAGTTGCAACAACAACGTCTTTGGCACCGTCCCTTTAAATCGCCCGGGAGAAATAAGGAACTCCATGTTAATAAAATCCAAGAGATGGGTAATCTCTCTCCGATCAATAATCTAACAAGATAATTTTAAATGAACAAAAATTCTCTAGTCCAAACCTAGTAAACCCCATTAAAAGGTTAAATGGAATTGTTTTAATATATTGTTATGATAATTAAAGGTAACTGTATCTCAAATGGGTTCAAGGGAGACGTTATTTAGGAACTAGGATTTAGATGTTTAGGAAACAAATAATAGTCAAGGAGACTATTTACTTATATTTTATTGCTTCCCTTTGTGGGTAGCAATCGCAGAGGAACTGTCTGGGAAATATGAAAATCCCTATAAAGGGTTGCGTACCCACAAAATAGTTCACATCAAACATAGATTAGAAAATAGAACTACATATTTTACGCCTTGATCCCATTTGGAAGTAGGGTATGTAGGCAGTCTGGGAACCAAAGAATGCTCTTGGTACCTCATGCGTTTGGGGATGGGGCTTAGGGAAAGTTTGAGATAATGGAAAATTAAAATATAAATTAATATTTCAAGAGAACCACTTGTCAAAAGGGGCTATACATATCAAACATAAAGATAAGATAAAAAAATGTTCCTTGTATACTCAGAAGGAATCCCGAATGGATTCGCTTGACTCCCCAAGGCCTTAGGCCAAATTCTAAGGTGGGACTCAAGCTACATATTTATTTTTACATACTCCTAAGGATGACGACCTCGGTGCACTTCTAAGGGAAGTGTAGTCTTTAGTGAGTGACTCAGGACCTAGATGGTCGCGATGAGTCTAATTCTCTGGCCAGAGCACATTCCTATCCTTTATGGATAGATGCCTACCCTATTTGGGTATATGCCTATCCCAGATGGATAGAAGAATTCTTGTCCCATATGGACAATTGCCTAACCCGTATGGTTGAATACTTTACTCGTATGGTTGGATGACTATCCAGGATGGATGGATGCCTATCCCATTGGGGTAGAAGTACCTGATTATGCAAGTGAATGAACACATAATAATAGTAATAAAGAAAAAAAAAATTAGTGGTAATTTTTGGGTTATTACAGTTTTGCATCCCGTTCATCAATAAACCTTAATTCCAAATGTGAGTTACCTTTGAGGTGACATAGAAAGTCTTCCAACCTCAAAAGGCATGTACATGAGGCTTACCAAATAACTTGGTAACATCTAGAGGCCTAAAAGATTGCTCATTCAGTAAGAAAAGATGTTTTCTAACCTCATCAACCTAAGTAAGCTTAAGTATATTTAATAGATAAATTATTCACTCTAACACCCCCCCTTAAGTGATACTTGGGGAGATAAAAAAATTCCAATAGATAGAAATGGGTCCTAGCTACAAGGCTATCTTAGGTACCCATGTACAAAGTTTCTCACAAAGTGGAGAAAAGGAGAAAACCTAGTGAGAAAAAAAAAATCTATCCAAAAGATAAAGAGAATTTTTTAAGACCCTCTAGAGAGATATCTCATGATGATAGGAACATCATGATGAAGAACTCATGAAGAATGTCAACGTTGTAAACTATGTTGAAGATGAAGTGGTGTTTGTTGGAATCAACAAACCTCAAAGAAATTTATATCAATATAAGAGAAACAAAACACTACATGAGTGAACATATGAAAACTACTCAACCATGAATAGAAAAAGACAATCAAACTCTATGAAGTTGAAAATATGGATAG
>VDFB02101578.1:0-16078 GCA_007258455.2 Sequoia sempervirens
TGTCTCTAGGCACTTCGGGTGTATTGGAAAAATATTTTGTAATATTAATTTTCACCATTTTAATATACTCATAAGGTGTGATGGGTCCATTAACGATAGTAAAGGTGGGTTGTGGACATAAATATTTAATATTTTTTCCCTATATGTAGATTCCTAGAATGGGATAATAAAAGATAAACAAAATGATAAATAAGTGATTGTTGGGATTCTCCAAGTGGGTGCTTGGATAGAGGAAACAAGTTTCACTTGGTTTTCCATCATTTATTGCATTTAATGTAATGTTTATCTTCTCAAGTTTGGGCACCCAAGTTGGAGGAAAAGTATTGGAGCCAAAAATAGTGTCATTTTGCATTATGTGGAGGTAATCCAAAGGTTGGGGACATTGGAATGAAGGGTCATCTTTGGACACCTTGTTTGGTGCAATAGATGCCTTCACAAGTCTATAAATTCAACCTCTTAGATGTAGAATTAGAGAGGAATACCTACATGTAGTTTTACTCCATAGGAAAAGGGATAGGTGGAGGCATAAGGAGGTTGTTCATAGGTACACAGGTGCTGCCATGTTGGAGGCAAAGAGGAGAATGGAAGTGGTTTTATTGTAATCTCATTTATTTGGTGATAATACATACTTGGCCTTTCTTCTTGGTGGAGCTTTTTTCTCACAAGGGTTTCTCCACATAAATCATGTGTTATGTGATGCTCTTATGTTATTGATTTGTGCCTCATTGCTGCTATCTTATGCTAATGTTATCCTTTATTTATTGTTTTTATAAGTTTACATAAGGTAGTGTTTATAAGCATGATATGTTGGTTGATTTTTGGCATCATAAAGAAGATGGATATAATCATGGTATTTTCATATCATGACAACTTAATTTACAGATTTGCATATAGGTTTTAGATTTTCATGTTATCGTTGTAGTCCAAGCCTTGTATTTCACCCATTTAAGTCATTTTTGGATAGAGATTGAACTTCCCAACAATTAGTATTGAACCTGTTTATTTCTCATCATTTGGTATCAGAATTGAAGGTTAACTAGGTTTTGGGTATTCCTTCTTTTTTGATTTCTTAGCTTGGAGAGCTTGTGGGAATTTGTTAGAAGGAATTGGAGGTTGTTGGAAGGATTTTGGGGTAGAAAAAAATGTTCTATGAGTTAATTTTTTTTGCAGATTTGTGATATTGGAAGCCTTGGATATTGTCAATGTGATTTATGTTGGGCATTGGAAGCTCATGTTTATGGATCTTTATGGAGTTGGTTATGTTTTGGTAACTTGGAGCTCTTGTTTGACAATATGTGTGTCACTAGTAGAATTTGGCAAATAAATGACTATCACGACTAAAACTAATCAGTATCTTGAAAATAAATGACTAATTTGGTCATTGGGTAAAAATCACAACTAAATGACTAATATCAGGACAAATAAAAATGACTAAATAAATGAATAAATATATGGCTAAATTAATGACTAAATAAATGACTATTACTCCTCTATTATTTTTTCTTTTGAATTTGATCATAATCGATAGAGCTAATTAAGCCCTCCTCATGGGACCCCTACCTAAGCGGGCCATTTGGCCGCCTAGGTTGCTTGGTGCACCAAAAATACCTATTGCGTGGAAGGTATTGCCTCTCGGTGCAGTCTTAAGGCCTTCACATATTTTATAAACATTTACATTCTTTAACTAATTTTATTACTCATTATGTTAATGAATCGTTAATGTTTTTAACTATGATTTGAAGCCAGTTTGATTTTCCTGTTGTGTTAGCATGTCAAATGTATCAAAGAGCAATTGTGGTCAATGTCACTAATAAAATATGATTTAAACAATCCAATTGCAATAAAAATGAAGAAATTGATTCACTTATATCTTTGCTTGCTAATATACTCAACCATCTTAATAATGTGAAATAGAAATAACAATTATGATCGCTTTTGGTATGCAAAAAATTTCTCTTTCAGGCTTTATATTGTTAATTATTTTTTAAAAATAGAATTATTTTATAATCTATGAAATCAATTGTGTGTGGATCATTTTTATCGATGTCATTTTTTATACAAGTTTGAACTCTAGTAATTTTAGGAGCACATCATGCTTATCTTAATTTTCACAACCTATATTAAAATGACAATGTAGATAGATGATTTTTTTCCCCTAAA
The DNA here is from genome assembly GCA_007258455.2 of Sequoia sempervirens. Lineage (NCBI taxonomy): Eukaryota > Viridiplantae > Streptophyta > Pinopsida > Cupressales > Cupressaceae > Sequoia > Sequoia sempervirens. The sequence continues at coordinate 2,161 of VDFB02101578.1, forward strand.
AATGAAGATTAATTTTTGCATGCCTTCCACACAATAATTTTTTTGGTGCATTTTAGCAATAGGTATTTTTGGTAGACAAAAAAGAAGAAGGTATTTTTGGTGCCTTGGTCAATCGGGTCATGTATGCATTTGGAGGGAATCTCCATTAATTGATTTTTGGTGTAAAACATTGTGATTTCACATTGGAGGGAAGTTTCAAAGTTTAATCAACAATTTGGTATTTCAGCTCCCGCGCACGTTTGAAGGTTTTCCAATTGCAAGTTTGACGAAGGAAACAACCATTGAATGCAAAGAGTGGTGGTTTCCATTTTTGTAATGCTAGAGCTTATTGAGCAACATTTTCTGAGTTGCAACACCAATATCATTCAAGAAAGGCTAGAACATTAAACAAGGTTACAATCTAAAGGTAAGTGGAAATCTTGAATCCTGAAACCTCATGCTGATCTTCATCCTTTATGACAGTGATCCTGATGTTGCATATACTGTTCTTGCTTTCCATTGCTTCATTGCTGTTACAATCTTGTGCTTTCACTGATATAATGATAATGCTCTTTGACATTGAATGAATCTCATTGACTTTGACCCCTTTTCACTCTATTCCATGGTCTTTTACATCTTCTTTGTGCATGATATCGGGTCACATGGCATTCATAACAACTACTATTATCTCCTTCATTTTGCTATGATCCTCTGACACTCATATGCTTTGATATAACAATGATCATTTGCAACTATTTTCCCTCTATATATTGTCTTTCATTCCTATCCCTTGCATGCCTTGGACTACTATTATCATGCATTGAAAATTGGAACTCTTTATTCACTGTATTGATAACTCATTGACACTGTCATTGTTTGTATTCATTGCTATCTTATGATGATTGTTCTTCATAGTCAATCCTTAAAATCATTTTTATGATAAAAACATAATTTTTTTCTTTTGTTTTTACATTATGATCTCATTGCTTTGAACCTTGTGCTTTGTGATTATCACATATTTGTTACAATCTCTTCAAGGTATGACTTTCTTTCTCTGTTGAATACAAGATACCCCTTTGATCTTACAACCCCAAGCCTCTTAAAGAAAACTTAGAATCAATTGGCAACAGTGAACAAAAAACCATCATAGCTAATTTCATTTCTTTTCCAAGAGCATTCAATGAAAATATAATGGAAAACAAACATCACTATGTGGGGTATGGTTCATTTGATTTTAAAACCTACCTTCAATGTCCAAGTCAAAAATTCAGCCTACCAAGTCTATGTCGAGTCCTCCAAGTCTTAAGTAAAAAATCAGCCTTCCAAGACTATTTTACGTCCAAGTCTTGTATCTATGATACAAGTATGATAAATGTTTGAAAATAATGTACACAACTGTATGATATAATGCATAAATTTGTATGCTTTCTCATTATATCAAAAGCTTCAAACTACAACTCACATAAATTAGAAATGAGCTATAAAAAAAACTTATTGTCAAGTACAATTTGCTCCAAATCAAAATTGCATTATCCAATTTACATAATTTTCTGTTTAACTAATTTTTGTGGGAAAAAACACTTACTGTAAAAATTAAAGCAAGGGTTTGTTTATAGGATTTCAAAGGCCTCATGTTCACAAGGCCAATAAGATCATTATTGACCATAGCAAAAACCACCTGCACCAATAGTGTTAAGTCAGAAAATATTCCACAGAAAGAATATATTTTAGATAAATAGAGCTAGTTAGCCTTCTAAAATCCAGATAGTTGAATACAAGAAGGATGGTAAAACATAAAACATTAAAATACTTTAAGACGTTGAAAATTCCATGAAATTTGTATAGAAGCATAACATTAAGATAGGAACAATTCATTTTTCTTAAATATTCATCATGAGTTTTCTCCCGTAAAGAACTCCCCCCGACATGAGCAATGAGAAGTGCATCTGCCATCTTGTTTGTTGATAGGCATTGCATGAATGCTCCCTTATAATCACCAACAACTAAAGAACTTTGAATGGCTTCGTCACATTCTTAGTATTCAGTCGAATCTTTAGTAGCTTCATGTTGCACCTCTTCTCCATTGCCTAGGGTATCCTTCCCAACAACAAAATCATTTTCAGTGAGAGGAAGTGAGGAATCTTCTTTCAGACTATGCAAATTATCAAAAAAATCCTCAGCATTGTCTCTGGGGGATGTAACATCTTGTCCACCTTTTGACTGAACTAATGGATCTAATTGTGTTGTATCATCAAGAGTGACATTGTCGATTATTTCACTACTAGTATCATCAATGTTGACAGATTGAGCTTCCTGTAAGTCTTGATTCTCTGTTGACTGCACTTGAAATCCAAAGTTCTCAAGTAGATTTTTCCTAGCATTTCCTTCATCTTCAAACATGACTCTTAGGAAATTCCATGTCTCCCTCTATTCTTCCAAAGTAAATCAATGCAAAAACCAAAAATTTGCAAGTTGAACAATACAAATTAATGTAAATTATTATTAATCCCATTCAAAAAGTATCCACAAATAAGTAACCAAGAATCTTGAGACTTCTTATCGCACAAAGCTCAGAATGATGATTTTTCACCATCTACTATTGTAGCTTCAAACTTTGTTGAATGAATCATCAAACTGTTCTCGATAACGAGATTGTGTATATATACCTATAAAAATAGAAGAAAAATAAGACCATATATCATATTAATGACATGTACCAAAGACTAAATTGTACTCTACCTCAGAAGATCCAACAACACTATGATGTTGTACTAGGCTGAAATGTAGCAAGCCTTCCTCCAAATCCAAACTGACACCAACTGGTCTCTTCAACCACTTAGGAGCTTTCAAGAGTGCACCTGAAAAGGGAAAAATGAAAAGATAGACATCATGTATTTGCATATAGGATCCCAATTCATTGGGGGATGTAACATCTTGTCCACCTTTTGACCGAACCGATGGATTTAATTGTGTTTTATCATCAAGAGTGACATTGTTAATTATTTCACTATTGATATCATCAATTTTGGCAGTTTGAGCTTCTTGTAAGTCTTGATTCTTTGTTGACTACACTTGAAATCCAAAGTGCTCAAGTAGCTTTGACCTAGCATTTCCTTCATCTTCAAACATGACTCTTAGGAAATTCCATGTCTCCCTCTCTTCCAAACTAAATCAATGAAGAAACCAAAAATTTGCAAGTGAAACAATACAAATTAATGTAATTTTCTATCAATCCCATTCAAAAAGTATCCAAAAATAAGTAATTGAGAATCCTAAGACTTCTTGTCACACAAAGCTCACAATGCTGATTTCTCACCATTTTCTATTGCAGCTTCAAACTCTATTGAATGAAGCACCAGACTGTCCTTGGTAATGAGATTGTGTATATATACCTATGAAAATAGTAGAAAAATAAGACCATATATCATCTTAATGACATGTACCAAAGAATAAATTGTACTCTACCTCAGAAGAGTGAACAACACTCTGTGATGTTATACTAGGTGAAAATGAAGCAAGCTTTCCTCCAAATCCAAAACTGACACCAACTGGTCTCTTCAACCACTTAGGAGCTTTCAAGAGTGGATCTGAAAAGGGAAAAACGAAAAGATAGACATCATGTATTTGCATACAAGATCCCAATTCATTGAGAAAATCTTATAAGTGAGATTCCCATTTCTTAACTAAGTCATGTATGGTTATCACATAAAGCAACACTTACCACCCACTTTATGTTTGAAAGCAATTAAAGCACTATACTTGGGTTATTCACAAAGATTCATTAGTCAAGTATTGTAGGCAACAAATCATGGGAATATCAAACCAGTAGAGCATAGATAGCAATAGTGATCATGCATAAATCTCATGAACTAATTTGCATCAATTAAGGTAGATGTATTTTGAAAATGAAAAAAATCTAGATGAAATAGACCTACCTTCCTAACACTTTCACTTTTGGATGTGATTTTCATTAACACCGAAGGTATATGTAGATTGGGTAGGTACCATTGGGATCTAAAGGCCCCTTATTGTGTGATTAAACAATACAAACAATTGGGGAAATTTCATTATATGTAATGACATAAGTTGAGGTTGAAGGTATTGTTTGATGCCAATTCAAACAATAAAGGATTTTGTTGAAATCTACCTCTACCTTCTCATCATGGCAAGGACAGTGAGATGTAGTTAAACCATGGAAGTCGTGCATATATTTTGATGAAAAATCCTAGGCCATCATCACTAGTGTTAGGTCTCAAAGTGCAGGTTTTAAACCATAAGGGGGTGCCAATCCCTTAATACACCTTTGGCCCATGAACAAGGTAAGCAAAATTGATTACCTTCTACTCTTCAGGCTCTACTAGACCTAGGTGGGTATACCTGAACAATAAGGAATATTTACAGATAGATATGGTTCCTAGATTGAGCAATCTACTTACTATGGCACGTGAGATGAAGCAGATGCAAAGTTTTAATGTCTAAATACTAGTGAGAGTAATTGAGAGTTCAAGTTTGTGAGTTGTATTTTGTATGTAATATCTAATTATGACCAATACCCACTTCTATTGGGTGGACAGAGTGGAGGGATGAATGATTATTTTGGAGATAGGGTTTTGTAAGATAGGTAGATTCACTCTTCAGCTTAACTCGAAACGATTGAGAACTTTAGATATTTTATATGAAAATATGTATGCACATATATTGAATTATTGGACTCTTCTTAAATAATCCTAATGACTATACATATAAAGTTTGTGAAAGGTTTGATTTTGAAGGAAATAGATGGAAGATAAATATAGGGACTTCTCAGGTTTGGTGGATTTTAATAGAAGGAACATGGCATGAAACGATCAACATCACACAACTTAACAAATGTGTATTGAAAAATTAGTATTTCCACCTCAATTTGAATAACATAAACAACCACTTCAGAGACATCCAAATGACATATAAGCATATAAGTCCACACAACAGTTGAACACTTAAAAGCAAATCAACAATTATGCATAACCTTCTCCATTGTATTTATCTTTGAATAATATGCATTATAACAATAGTTTTTGATATGAGATGGATTCAGTGTTTGGGTGCCGGTCCTGCTCTTAACCTGAGAGCAACAAACTGCGGCCAGAATTTCAGTGGCGCTGGGCAAACATTAAGAAAAGTAAAATGTTTGTTAACTAAATGCACTGATCCGTTAATCTCCAAGCAAAATCCCATGACCACCTAAGATCTGTTCAAAGCTTCTACTCCAAGATATGGTGCTCATGTTGTCGGCTAACTCCTTTCATCCTGATGGTTGCCTTGTTGTGTCTGGTGTATCCATAGTTTGGTTGAGGAACAAATTGAATGCAGAGAGGTGATGGATGTATTCTTGTTCAACACAAGTATCTGCATTGGAGATCACCTCTCTCATATCATACTCCCTATACATCATCTTCTCGAGTTGGTTGTAAGTATTTTGTAAAATCATATCCTTGTCATTGATCTCTTGTAATGCAATAGTCAGAATCGCATTAAAATCATCCTTCCAATCATCATATTCTACGGTTTCTACGCATCATCGCTGGAGTGTCAGTCGGTCAAGTAGCACTCAAAAGATTCCGATGAAGTTATTATGATATCCATTGTGTGCTTCTACCAATTTGTTGTGTCTGCATTGTCTGTCCTTTCAGGATTTGCTTGTCATGAAGCTATTTTCTATTTTTTATTATTCTCCCATGTAATTGTTCATTCTCCTCTATTGCTTAGAGTACCTATTTAAATTTCCTCCAATATTCATTTGCACATTTCATCATCTTATTGAATGTTCCCTTGATCATTCGGGTGCAATCGCCATGGGACGACTGTACTCCAATTCACTGTTTTCTTGAGATTCCGGTGCTTTTCGCTTCCAACAAGTTGTATCAGCCACGATTTGTCCAGCCTCTATCGCCAGACAGCGGAATACGATTGGGTGTGGAAGGAAGGATAATCGCTCTTTGATGTTGCTTCAATTTACCGACGCTTCGCGTCGCTGCGCGGCAAAAGCATCAGTAATACGGTAGCGGGCGAGCTTTTGTGGCATTCAAACTCCTTGTCTCATGGGGTTGGTATCCCCTACTCTTTGTTAGGTATGGCATTTGGTTTAGTTATCAATCTAACTAATCTTTTCATCATGGAATTAAGGTGACCAAACCAAAACAAAGACAGCCTCATCACAGATTGTATCAAACCACTGAATGGCCATCGCATGCACTTGCCTCTATCTGGCTAAATTCATTGTTTTATCTCCTCTCTTTCTGAAACTATCAAACACAATTCCAGAGCTTATATCCCATCAGGGAAAAATCAATACTCCAGCTTCTTGAAGTAACTCTCTCCCTCTCTCAGCAGTGATGGACTCCATCTCTTTGTCTATTTCTTTTTTCAATTATTTCAAACAACAACTTCTCGTTCAGGAGTGACATCTTGCATCTTTTGTCTCATTTTCTTGCCTTTATATTTGTAAACGAATGATTTAAACTTAGGAGACTTAACAAAATCTCCATCATAAATGAACTCATATCCAACCTTGACCCTAACATCATCTAATAATTCATCTGATGCTTCAAATATTACAACATTGTGTTCTTGAGGATGTTCATACCGTACAATTATAGGAGCACTTATTTGTTGTACTTGCTCTTCCTCTTCATCACTCTCCTCTTCTTCACTCATATTAGAATTTATAGAAAAACTCACATCAGGAGTTGGCTATGAAGGGATATAATCTAAGGGCTCTATATCTTCAGCCTGCACTCCTGAATAGGTTGCATGAGGGGCATCAAAGACAAATGAAGGCACATTCTTTACCACTTTAATGCATAGCAGAAATGGCAGGACACCTGAATCCTTATAGGATCTTGCTGTTTCACCAAATGTGGAATAAGATACGGAACATTTCTTTGTACTGCATTCCTGCAAGCAGCTTTTAAATATTCTTTTTTAGTGGTAGAGGCTTCATCATGGTTTGATTACATCTTCAATTGAGAATACATGCTCATAGCTTGATAACCCCTATGATAACCTTGCTTTGTGAACAAAGCCTTCCGCATCAAAAATTTTCCTTTTGTTACCTAGAGGGAGGATATACTATGCTAATTTAGCATCAATTTCCTCATATCCCTCATTTGCAACCAGCTTTAAAGTCTCCTGAAACACCAGGACACTGAACATGATCTGTTTGCATTTCCTTTGGGTTTTGCGGATCAGGTACACTTTCCATTTGTACAATTTTCTAAGTAATTCTCCGGGAACTTTTCAAGTAGCAACAATTGCGGAGTTCCTTCAAACCCATAAACCCTAATCACTGTGCAGTCAAGAAAAGCATACCAGTTTCCCCAGTTATGATCCACCTTTTTCCTTGGGTCATTTTCCTTTGGTCTTAGAAACTTTTTCACTTTTTGGGATAAGTTATAATCACACGGATATCCCAACCACTCCATTAATGGTTTCATCAAAAATTCCTCAAAATAAAGATAATGAGATCTACCAAATCGACTATCCCACAGTGAAGTCCACACATGTACAGGTTTGAGTTCCCATTTTGATCTATATGTTTTATTCTTAATTCTTGACTCTAGACCCTTCTTACATGTCCCTCGTGCATGAGCAAATGCATGAAAAGAGAATAATGTTTGAAATGAATATATTCACTGTTGTTTTTAATCTTTTCAAGCTCTCGGTTTAGGTCATTGGCCAAGTATCTAGAGTAATTGAATGACCTAGCATCATTGCTTTGTATGTATGTAGCTAAGACCATTGGGGCAATAAACATGAGGGGTGTGACCTCTACCCCCAAGACCTGGCCAACTAAAGAATAAGTGTATCTGAAATATTCTTCAAACAAGTCCTCATGAAAAGGAGGGTTTTCATTACTCGAAAACCTCCTGAGTTGGCCTCCTTCATTCTTAGGCCTATGCAAGGGTAGTTTCCATAGTTTGTAGCTAGTATCCATATGGTGATACTCTGTCAAGAGATCTCTAATCGTGAATGGCAAGTTCATAGGATACTCCAACTGAAACACATTAGAAATTAAATCCTCAAAAATAACAAGCATGTTAGCCCCATTATGTGATTGGATAGTTCTCCTCTTGGGGTCATATCTACTAGCCAAAGCTTTAATTAATTCTACATTTACGAACACATTGGGCACCATGAGTCTTCCCAAGTTCAACCTCCACGAGTTGTAGACTAGCTAGAACCTAAATTGTTTCCTGTAATGATACATGAAAAGATCATACCCGCGTTGTGGTGTCCAAATATCCACCAAGCCTTTATGTTTATCTAATAATCTATCCATTGAAGGATTCATTTGAACACCCCTCCTAGGTCTTGGCCCTGACCTAGGGCATTGATCTATCAAGTCTTGATTCAAGAGTCTCTTCTCAGTTTTTTATTTCTTAGCTTTGGGTTTTTCTACATTTTCCTCCATTGTTCGAATTCTTAATCCTTTGAAAAATATAACTTCTTATCCGAGATTGGTGTACTTACTTGGGTCTCAGCTCCACTGGTTTTTGCTACATGAGAACTCCTAGCTTTTCCTTTCTACTTTTGTCCTCAACTAAATCTTCCAGACTGTGCAACAATTATGTGATCAACTTGTGATATAATTCACTTCAACTTTGGCTCATAAATACACCACCCATTTCAGTCTTGTCATCAGGGGGAAGCATTTATTTTTAAATATTTGGATGATGCCTTGAGATGTCACATTAGTTAGCAATCAATCATCATTGTTGTATCAATGAGACTACAATCCTTATTCCACCAATAGCCACCCTCTCCAACAATGAACAATTTTCCTTTGGTCTATTGGCGAGACACCAAAATATATTACACCAATACACATTAATTCTCCCGATATATAATAATTCTTGATAATTTATGATCATATCGGGCCATCAGGGGAATGTAGACATTCGTTCCACAGATGTTCATGTGTTACAACGATGTGCTTACTTTTGTTGACTCTATCAGTCTATCGGGGGAATGCCTTAGGAGTTAGCCCAATAGGGTGTTGTTACACCGATACTAGGTAATGAATTGTGTTCATCGAGCCATCGGCGAGGCTATGATGAGGGTTCTACAAATGATCCATTGTTAGGCCAATAGTGCTAATTTTCACTTAGGAAAAATTATGGAGTCTCAAACTTATTTATGGGTGTGACAATTGGGCAATGTGGGCTACAAAATGGATCTTCTCACACAAATTTCAATAATTTGTGTTGATCATAAAATTAAAATGTGATGTATTTCTATGGAATGTGGAGGATTGGTGGGTGGAGACTAGTGAAAAATGTGAAAAAAATTTAGTTGTAACAACTAGCACAATGAAAAACATGCATAGATCATACAAAAAAATAAGAGAGAATAAGAATCAATAATGGATAACTGAATAAAGCTTGTTGTCTCCAAGAAGACAAATACCACATATATATGGTGTTCATTACTAGCTTGACCACATCAATGTTAATCCTTTAATTTATAATATTCATTACATTATCCCCATGTTACTACAATTCTGCCAAAGAATTATGACAAGACAAATGTTAGTTCTTCAATAATGTAGATACCGTTTCAAGCTAGTTGCAAATTTGCAATGGTTGAAAAAACTCTTTGTTAGAGAGACAAATGAATCTCCTAACATTGCCCATGATTTAATAGGCTTTGCTACACTTGAAACTACTAATGCATGCATATCTAGTCAGTCGAATTGTCCAAATTACTTCTAGAGGAACCAACTCAATTCTTTTCTGGACAACATATACATCTCATTCACTGAGCACACCTCCCATACCCTCCTATAACCATAGTTTTCAAGGGATTTCTCATGGTAATTTGGAAGTAAATTTTGGAGACACTCTTATAAAGAAAGCATGACTTCTTCATAGAGTTGTGTAAACATTTAAAATCCTTATCTGCAGAGCCACTCTACCAAATAGAATAAAATTATAGAAAATAAGGATATATTTTCAATTAAAGAATTACTCCAAAATATTACCTGATGAGTCTCCACCAAACAAAGCCTCTCTGGAATCCATTTGACTATAGGCCTGAAATGGATGCACATCAAAAGAGACAAACCCACATTAATTATAAAGATGTTCCTTATGAACAAAAAGGAACACAACTAACTCACCAAGGAAAAAACATAGTAGCATCTGGCATGTAATTCTAAGTTAGGTGAACCTAGAGATAAGCTTGTCAAGAAATACTTGCAGCATGCTGAAATACTTGTAGAAGATATATATCATGTACTTCTAAGAGATGATTTTGAACACAAACACTTGTGATCCAAAATCAATTATGAGTGTATGGCTATGTTAATTTTGTCCTCTTTGACAATCAGACAAAATACTCTTGGCCTTCAACTCACATATATATAATAAATCCTTATGTCACATTTACATTAACTGATTAACACCATATGACTGTTACTAGTATATTTAAATATATTGTATCACCTCCACTCATTCACGACCCATAATGAACATTACATTCTAGCACTCATCATAATGTTATATGTAGATCAATCCACTTTCAAGGCTTAATCATGTTTTCGATTTAAGTATCTAGAATTTGAAAGATCCACATCAATCTAGATAAACATCTGGACTTATATATTAAGACTCAAAATTCAAATATCACAAAAACAAGTAAACAAATAAAGACTCAAATCTTATCAGCAAGGTCACATTCAAGTTTTACTTTCATAACACAACCAATGTAGAAGAAAGAAATACAGAAAGCAGCTCAAAGGGATATGAAAGTACAAGTTACATGAGTAACAACCATGAAAACAAACTAAAAAAAATTACTATATTAGCTAAAATCAAAAATAGATTATAAGTCAGAGACGAAAAAACCTTTAAATGCTATTTATCTAGTGGTTTACATAACTTTTCTATATTTATAAGTTAGGCAGCTTGTAAAATGTATAATTGTTGGCATGGGAATGAAATTGGATTGTTGTTGACATTTGTTATTCTCATGGACAGGTATTGAAGCACTTGCATGGTTGATAAATCTTGTTTGGATAGAACTTGGAGACTTTTGAAAAGGAAGGCAAGGGATTTAGAGTTTAAAGCAATGAATTTGAAGTCAGTGAGGCCCTCTGCAGCGAATTCAGAGGTAATTTGAAACCCTCATTGCTAAAAGTAAGCTAATAGGAAACATATGCATATTCCATTTTCAGTAGGTAAAATTCAAATGAATGTAAGATAGATCTCAGAACAATGACTCATTATATCCTCTTCTTTATGTTATGGTCTATACTAAAAGTGACTACTTTCAACAATTTTTTGGCATCTCTGTTTTCATATTTATGTTTTTTTCTTTAAATTAGAAACTAAATTAATATGGGAATGCACAATATTATAGATGGATGAGCATCAAAGGTTGACTATAGATCAATATCATGCATATGATGAGAGTGTAGCTGATGAGAGGGACATTGACAAATATCCATGTCCATGTAAAAATTGTCTTGGTGGAAACGTGAAAAAAATAAATATGATTTATCGACATATGATAAGATATGGGCATAGTGGTATAAGCCCTTAGGCTTACAATTATTATGAAGATATGATAGAATGTTAGATTGTGAGAGATGAAGAGGAAAAAAATATAGATGAAGTGGCACCAAACATAGATGAAGAGGCATAAAGGTTTGATGAAGTTTGAAGTTGATAAAATGTTGAATGAGGGTCTAAACGATGATTGGGCCAAGTCAATGGACAATGCTTTAAAGCCTATGTATGCTAATTGCAAGTTAAGTCATTTGACAACAATCCTTCAAATTCTTAACTTGCAAGTGGTGCATGGTTGGAAAAATGAGAGTGTAGATCAATTATTGGCATTATTAAGTTCATTGTTACCAACTGACTCCACATTGCCAACAAAATGAAGTCAATGTAAAAAGAAAATTAGTAAGCTCAACTTGGGGTATGAAAACATCTACACATGTGTGAATGGTTGTGTATTATTTTGCAAAAATCTTGCAAATGAGAGTGAATGTCCGAAATGTCATGAATTGAGGTATAGACAAGGGTTGAAATCAGTTATGGTTCCTAGAAAGGTTCTTCATCACTTTTTGATAATCCCATGATTACTCTGAATGTATAGGTGCAGAGACATTGCTTAACTTATGTAGTGGCATGACCAAAATAAGAGCATTGATGGAAAAGAACGACATGTGCCTGATTCTAAGACGTGGATAGAATTTGATAACGGAATTGTTGGTACCTCCAGGAATCCTCATAATATAAGGTTAGGGTTGTCAGATAGAGATGAGAGCTTATTATCAGATCTGTTCCGGCTTTGGTTTTGTATTTTAAAAGACACTACGCTTTTCGGTGCTTTGGCTCTGGCTGTTTGATGCATTTTGTTATGTTAAGCGGAACACTTTTAGGAGGAACGACTTCAGATTAATAGATGCTTATCTGCAACCAGCCATATGATGAGCTAAATATAGGTTGTGGAAAGGAATTGAAGCAATTCAATCTTTAAGGATAGTCATTCAATCAGTACTTTAAAACTTCCTTATTGTTTATGATTCATGATCTTCACGCATATAGCATTATCTAACCTCTCTGTTCATATGGATACCATGCATATCACACTTGACTTTAAGGATTTTGTGAGGCACTCAAGAAGTTTTCGTAAGTGTATTTATTGTGAACATCATGCTTACCTTAAAATGGATCATCCATATCGTCGACAAAAAACACGTTTCAATGGTCAAGAAGAGAATTGTGAAGCACCATTGCTAATAAAAGGTGATTACATTGTTGAGAATGGATAAAAAAGAATGTCATTTATTGAAAATGATGGGATTGTTGGCAGTAGATATGATCCATGTAATGAAAGTGGTGTCAAACAGTTGTGCATATTGTATAATTTTCCATACTTTAAGGATATAGCCATTAGGCATAATGTTGACTTTATGCATACTGAGAAAAATATAACTTATGCTATTATAGAAACTCTTTTTGGTGCTCTTGATACTATTTCATCATGTGAAGACTTTCAAGAAATAAAGATTCGTCGAAATATTTGGGTTGAAAAATATGATAATGAAAAATATAGAAAACCTAGTGCTCCTTATGTCTAGACAAACGAACAATGTGCACAATTCTTACAGTTGATGTCTCAGACTTACTTTCCCACTGGATATGTAAGTAGCAGCATTAGAAGCCAAACTAACATTAATAGCTTAAGAGGCCTCAAGACCCATGACTATCATGTCATAATCAAGAATATTTTACCTATTGTGGAAAATATATCAAGTTTGGCAAAGTGGCCAAGATTGGCAATTATAAGGTTGGGCCTAATATTAAAGAGAATGAGTTTACTTGTATTAGATCCTTCAAACTTTGATAGTTTGAGGGAGGAGGTTGTTGAAGTCCTTTGTCTATTGGAATGAGAATTTCCACTAGCAATCCTTAACATTTCTATGCATCTTTTAATACATATAGAATATGAACTAGAGCATTGTGGCCCAGTAAGAATGAGATGGATGTATCCTATAGAATGATATATGAAGGTTTTGAAAAAAAATGTTCATACAAGGGAAAAACTAGAAGGAAACATGTCTGAGGGATATTCAATGCAAGAGGCCATGGGATTTTGCATAGAATATATGAATGATTTAAAAAATGTCAATCGACATGTATGGGATGATGACGAAGATGAGAGAGTTGTAGGTGAAGTATTAGAAGGAAATAGTGTCGCTTCAAGCTATCATATCAAGAAAGAAGTGCAATACATGCCTTTATTCTTCAAAACACATCTTTGTTCGATAAGTGGCATCGGTAAAAAAAACTACACAATAATTTATTTACTCAATTGCATTTTCACATTTATATTATTAATCTTACTATTTGTACGCCATTATTCTATGTAGAAAACATGAAGAAGA
>VDFB02101579.1:0-34325 GCA_007258455.2 Sequoia sempervirens
GTTAAAACATCAAAAAATGTGGATAAAAGACTACAATATATACTATGTAACAAATTATGTTATTGTTGAACAGATAAATGTTAAATACTGAAACGTAATGGGTGTATATTTTGTAAACTATTTTCAATAGAAAAGGACATCAATATGGGGTATATTTATATTTTTTAGAAACTTTATTTTTTTCCACTAGTGTTGAACAAAGACCTTTATGTTTTATGAAACATCTATGTATGAACTATAAAATATAAAATAAATCTAATAAATAAATAAATGTATTACAAATTATACTTTAAAAAAATCTTATTCTAGGGGATATAATTATGCAAAATCATGGGTCATGATGACTTTATTTCATTGTTCAAACCTTCTTCTAAAATAACATTTTTTGTTATTGAAAACTAGGTGAGTAGAAGTAAAAAGGTTCAACTAAGGACCTTTGCATGAAGGAATTTTGACCGAATTCCCTTTCCTAAAAATATTTTGGTGTTCGTATTTTAAAATGGGAAAGGGACCCTTATTTAAACCCATTTCATTCGAAGCCCCCTTTAGTTGAACTTTATTTACATGTGGTAGGCCTTGACCTTCATTCAAAGATGTTTGACAATTTTGGACTTTCAAAATATATTTGTGCCTCATCCCACAATTGGGACATAAATTTATTCTTTCATCTTATGAAGAACCAATAAATTCAATAAATTAGATATGATTAGTCAATGAAAAGATGCCTAGGGAATAATATGAGGGATTGAAGATTTGGGCTCATCGCAATGTAGGAAAAATAAACAATCTGCTCTATAAATAATGAATTGATTTATCTAGGTCTAATAAATGATATAACAATTAATTACTAATCATACCTAAATAAATAAATGGTGCAGTTTGATAAAAATAAACAAAAGGTAATGTAGTGTTTAATTTTTGTTTATTAGAAATTAATAGTTGATGTGAAAGACATGACTGCAAAAAGAATTTTATGATTAAATTTCAAATTTCAAAATGGTCTCTTTGTTACAAACTCTATGATATATTCATCTCTAGTCTTTACTTTTTATCAAGATATGTTTGCATGTGGTTTTGTTTGAACCATTAGGATTCTATTTGTAATTGTTGTAGAATCCCAAAACATGTACACCTATGACTAATATTTGCTTTGGACAATTTAATTAATGCTTTTGGGGGTTTGCTATGAGAAGATTGAAGCATGCAACTTCCTTAGCTCCTAGTCAAACTCCTTTGTTGATCTCATAAGGTTGAAAATATGAAGGATACACAAAATACAAAAATGCCTAAAGTGTAGCATCTACCAAATGAATGATGGAAGTGTAATGCTAGTTGCTTTGAATAAACTTTTAATGGTCCTTAGATGTTCAATATCTAATTTTTGGATACTTTGATCTACAATTTTATGATGCCTTCTAACATCCTAGGACTTGCTTTTAAATACACAACCCTAGATGTTTAATTCAAATTATTTGAGCATGTAATTTGATAAGCAACTATCAATTACTTGAAATGTTGCTCCCACCTCAAGAGTGATAAAATTTGAAATTTGAAAAGTAAAATAAAATTTGAATGTGTAATTATATTTAGAAGAGAGAAACTCTAAAAAAAAAAAATAACTAATTTTAAAATTGAATTTACACCAATACAAAAAAAAAACTCATCCAAAACCTATCTATACACAAAACAAAATAAATTAAACATTGAATTAATAAATTTAAAATAATACTAAAAACAAATATACAACCAAAAAATTATCTAAACTTTTCTCCTCAATAAATATATAATATAGCGAGAGTTCCCACAAAAAACAAGAGACACATTTGGGTTAGGTTTTGCCAATTGTGGGGTGTGCTTGGCTGTTTTAAACATTTAGTTAATAGAAGCAACTATAGGTGTAATGTGATTGTTTGTTGTTGTATAATGTTATTAATATAGTTTAATGTAGAAAAAATTGAAGCCAATTGTGGGGTGTCCCTGGTTGTTTTAAACATTTAGTTAATAGAAGCAACTATAGGTGTAATGTAATTGTTTGTTGTTGTATAATGTTATTAATATAACTTTAATGTAGAAAAAATAAAATAAAATTCAATGATACAAATATATTATTATAATAACTCCATATATATATGTTTTTTTTTTGATACTATAGGGGTGTCCCCATGACCCAGCGTAGCGACCAACAACCCTTACCTTAACTCCATATATATATGTTTATATTTCTTCTTATCCTTTTGATAATGTGATTTTTTTTATAATTTTTGCCTTGCTAAATTATATTATTATATGTATATTTTTTAAAATCTCTACCTTACTACTTAATGCAAATTGATAGATTTTATTGAAATATTAATTGAATATAGATAAATTTTACTTTGATATTAAAAAATCTTACCAATTATTAAATGAAAAATGAAAAGTACTACCTCTAAAAGTCAACAATGCAATTTTATTATGATGTATGCAATAGTGCTCATTTCAATGAATTAAATGATTGCATTGCACATAATTTAGAAAAAAAATAAAAATTGATTTTTGCACTAACTATTCACAACATGAACCAATAGAAAGAAAGATAAAATATATTTTAACAATTTTAAAAATAGATATTTAAATATAGACTATATAAAATTCTTGATCAAATTTTTAATTCTAGATGTTCATTGGTTAGACTGTCACTATTTAAAAAAATTGCATGCAATACATGCATTAATATTCTGCTTGGACAGAACTAATAATTATTGGTGTAACCAATTACAGAACAAGCATAAATACCTATCTATAAATAAAGAGCACCTTTAAAATAATTATTTGTGTAACCGTTGGATTTTGAACATGCAGTGTTTGTGCAGCAATTTGAAATTTATTGCAACAAGTTAGGTACGTGTAGTTATTTTGGGCGAGATTTGAATTTGTAACAGCCTGCTTTCAATTTGTCAGGAGACGAGATTGGATTCTACGGCCCTTTTTTCCAATCTCCACTCCCAGCCCAGCCTTGAGAGCCTTTCAGTTGGTCCGTAATCTTTCAAATCCCATTTCTTTCAGATGAAAACAACGCAGCTTTGATGAAATTGTAAAGGCTGAAAAAAAGGACATTTTACCACAGGATGACTGGATTTTGTTTGGAACTATGAACACTGGGTTCATAATGCAGGTCAGAGGGTACAATTAGGATTGATTTTATTTGCTGCAGTTGAAGGGGTTTATTGGAGTAGTCTGGACCGGGAAGTTTAAGGGTTTTTGTTTTATACTTTTGAATTGGATTTTCATCGGGATAAAAAGAATGAGCCCTCGGCGAATTGTTATTGAAATTAGCTCTTCGTCGGATGAAGATATTAGTCCTAAGCGCAAGACCAAGAAAACCTTTCATGGCAAAAACCCTTCTGGTCAGAAGAGGGTTTCTGTCATAAGGACACCTTGTTCTAAGAAGTGTAATAAGAAGAAACGGAACATCAGGGAAGTTGACGATGACTGCATTATCTTGGACTCTGACCCAGAGAAGAGAGATTGCGGATTGAATGTACACTTAAATGAATCACCAAAGGATTTGCTCGTTGTGGCAGAGCATGGCCAGGTATGTATGATGGGTGTGCTTACGTATTCTGTAAATTTAATAGATTTCCATTCATGAGCTCTTATTGGATGTATTAAGGAGATCCCATGCACACTCTGTTATTTGATGAATTTGGTAAACATATTTATTCTGCTTTTTGATTAATCCAGTAGGACCCATATAGTCTCTGTTGTTAACTAAGGAATTTGTGGTGGTAATGGAGGACACTTCTAAGATTGAGAGACAATTTGAAAACGCTTGGAAAAGAGAGAACCGAGTTTAAACTCCTGTTATATTAGGGTTAAGTACTCTGGATGTAGGTCTATTGGTAAGGTTTGGTTCATTTTTATGTTTGGTTTAAGTTTGAAATTATGGAAATTTGAAATTTATATTATTTTTTATCGGTAATTAAATCAGGTTAATAGGATTGTAAGATTTTTTTTTTTTTAAATTTAAAAGATTGTAAGATTATAGAAATTTGAAGTCTATATTATTGTTTACTAGGTTAATAGGATTGCCAGAATTTTTTTTTAAAAAAAAAAAAAATTGTAGAAAATAAAAATTAAATCATAATTACAATGAGTTTGTTGTGCTTCTGAAATTAATTTTTTAAAAAAAAATTTCGAAGATGAACATTGAGATAAAAAGTTGAGTTCATGATTATTTAGAATGTGGACTCTATATTGGATTATCTCTCTAATGAATAGAGCTACATATCTTTGATCCTCATTATTAATAGGATAGAGAGCCATGATTTACTTTGAAGAAATAGTAAAGCTTGTTATGAATCTCACAATATAGTAGACATTTTAATGCAAAATGTTCATTTAATTCGTGTCCAGTGTTGTAAAACCTACAAATGTGTTGATTTCTCAGATTAAAATGCTTTAATTCCATGCAAAGTTTATGAGATCATACCTGCAATTGGCCTAAAACAAATTTCAAACCAGAACCAAGTCTAGTTTACCGAGGAGGAATAATGCATCCATCTTCTATATGAATATTGAGCTATAAGTAGTGCTGCAATTTTTGTTGACAATGGTTCTGCTGGCTTTGTTCAAGTTAGTTTTATATAGGCTTTGTACATCTCATCCCTACACCTCTATGAACATCTCTTTTCAACATGTGGGGAGCATTGATAGCAAAGGTATTATGAGGAAGATGATTAATATCAATACTAATTCCTTGCAAACCCATACATTAGGCATGCTAAGTTTCTTGATCTCTTATTCACATAACTTCATAGATGATAGAAGAGCCTTGAAATGATGTTTATTTCGTCAATTTGTTGTATCTGCCATAGATCTTAATCTCTGAAGTAACATCATTACATAAAATACAACTGAAATATGAAAAGAATGAATGTCAAATTCAGCTAAAACAAATGCATGTGGAACTGATAATTTTGCTTGCAAGTTTTTGGATAGTATAGAAATAAAAACATTGTCAACCTAAGCCTAATTTCCATGCAAAGTTTGAATCCCCAAATCTCACAAACATATAAAATTGTTGGCAGCACTAAAATCTAGAAAAAAACCCTTTTTATTTTGGCATCCAAAAACTGATGTTAGAAACACTATCTCTCAACTAAATTAAGTGTATAGAGTACAATTTAAATATTATATGTAAAGTAAAACGAAAAAGCCCCCTTTGTTGTAAAAAGGTCTAAGTTGTCCCAAGAGACATAGTGGCTAATTGTGACCTAAAAAGTCACCTTGCCCTTTCGCATTCTATGAGACAAATCAGACGAATTTAGTAGGGCTCTTTTGACTCTCAATTATCAGATTAATTCAGCATGACCATATACACTATAAGACGAACTCAATATATTCCTATATGTAGACCCCATACAAAGTCTACTATTAGATATTTTAAAAATAATCCCATTTACAATGTGTTATTGAATAAATTCATCAAGTGCTTCATACAAGCTAATTATTTTTGTATGGGGTATTAAAGAAAGAATTAGGATAGGCTATGTGGTTCCATACAGGTTGATTGTTTTGAAAGTGCTCTTTAGCAAGATTATGGTTGCTCTAGACTTCTTGTGTGTTTGAGAGAGTTTAGATAAATTTGACGTATCTCATATTTTTAGATAAATTAAATACATCCTATACACACACCATGCTTAGATGATTTCAATGAATTCAATATACTCTCTACCGTTAGATGATCTTAGTAGATCCCATATATATTTCATTACTAGACATATTTTGTAGATCCCACATACATGTTGTAATCAAATGAACTCAATATATACTATATAGATAAGGGTGTAAGGAAGCAAGGTGTGCGAAAACAACTTCCCATGTTAATCTTGAAGGGAGTGATGTACATAAAACTTAAAAATTGAGACAAATATTACAGAAAGTAGAGGAACACATTAATAAGCATCTAAACAATGATATCATAACACAATGATTTATGTGGGGAAAGCTCTTCGGGAGAAAAAAACCCACTCCAAAACTTGCTCAACGTATTATCAAATCTAAAAGAGGATTATAATACTTTTGCAATGCAAGTCTTTACAAGACTATTCACAAGCAATAAAATTGGAAGAATTTCGACAACATTCCAATAACACCTATGTACCTGCAAATTCTCATATCAAATCACTTCCTCAAGTACCAATTTATAGACAAATGAACAAGTTGAAAACCATAAATGGTTTTCAAAACCATGTTACAAAACCCCCAAAAGAGGGTGCTGAACTTGGGCGTGATTTCCAATGCCACCCATGAAGATTTGTAATATCCCTTGCCCAATTTGATATGAATATGTGCTCAAGGAATATTGTCAAACACTTTCGATGCAAATTTTCTACTTGCTGGTCTGTGATTTCAGTCTGATTGTATTCTTGTAAACTGATAATAGAATACTCCAAAGCTTGCAAATCAACACTACAATGTCTAAACTATAGTCTAGATGCATGTAAACTTCTTTTAATGCACATACATAATTTCTAAATGAAAAACATGCACCTACAGCCAAGATACATTTTCACAAACACTTGGCATGCAAACTAGTACTTGAATCAAAATGAACATTACATCAAACACTAGGCTAGCAACCTTTCTCTCCTTTATTGATTGGCAATTTGCATACAAAGAAACATAGATTAGCCAAGACTCTTGGGTTTACAATATCATCTCATACAATGCCAAGTCTGATATAAATGTTCATAGGCATCTACAGCAACTTCTAACATGCAAAAATGAACCAAATGAATATGGTAGAACCTGGTACAAATCGCCTTTGGTGGAGGAAAGACGTGGTCCCTTGGATGCAAAGAATGAGAGCTTTCATCAACCCAAATCTGTCTTAGCATGAGCCGCCCCTGTTTTTATATCAGACCTTTGCTAATAAATTGTAGACAGCTGCAACTTCAAATAATCATGCCCAAATATCATTGCCAAGCTTCCGAGAGATAAGCGCCTAAACCTTCAATTGAAATCAATGCATATTTAAGCCTACATGAATAAATTCTGCCCTCCTAGAGAAATCGCCCCTGTTCTGATCTGAACTTCAATAATAAATAAATGAGGCTCTTAAAAGACTCCCCATGACTCCACAATCCATTGCCATGTACCCAGGAGTGGTGCGCACAAGCTAGAGGGAAGAATCGATGCAAAGCCAAGCCTCCAAGATCCAAATCGTGGTCTCTACTTGCTTCCAGCTGTGACTGCAAATTTAATATCAGATCCTTATTTATTCTTCAATCTGCAAATGCAAATCTGTATTGAACCCTACAATTAAATCGTACTAATCATAGAAATTGGCCCTTGGCCATACTTTGAGCACAAATGAAAGGGCCGATTTATCCACTCTAGATATACAACCCTTCGGAGGATATTTCACCACCTCAGTTATGCTATCGATGGGAGGTTTTGTTCCCAATGATCAATGAAAATAATCTGCAGAAACCCCTTGGCTCCACAATGGACTTGTCAAAATCAAATAACAATTTCTGGATGAATGAGAAGTAAGCCCACACCCTCTATTTATTCTTTTCTCCTCAAGAAGTCGGCCTCTTCTAGAAGTCTCCAAATAACATTATAATATTATATTATAATTGCACTTTATTATAATATTAAAATATAACTCACCAAGTGCAATATGATAACACAATATGTTAGCCAACAAAATGTTATCAAACAATGTGTTATCAAACAGATGTTATCCAACCGTATGTTATCAAACAGTGTGTTATCAAACAGTATGTTATCCAACATCCAACAAATCACAAGAAACCTCCGATTAACTCCAAAATCAATGAGTAGAAGCCAACAACTGGCTGGGTAATTGCCTGAAGAAGACCCTCTAACCATGCTCCTTAGCTTATGAGGGTCAGGAATAGGCTAAATCCTTTGAATAGTGATGCTCATGAAAATGGGGACATTACAAGATTCCTTATAGCTTGCAAAATAGAGTAAATCAATAATTCATCTGTACCCTTTGGTTTGACTTGCCCAATGTGGGTGTGTGACTTGTCATTATTCCTTGTCCAAAATAGGCAACATAGGATAAATAATTTGCCTATCATAATTGGTCAAGATTTTAATGTAACTCTCCTTCCTCTTGGCTGTTACACATTATACGATATTGTTATTTGTTGTCATAGAATCCCACAATAGAAGGGCACTGAAATCTTCTAAATATATCCATCTTATGATGACTTGCAACTCATGCAACAAATAATTGACACATAACATCAAATGCAGGAGCATGCGGGTGGACAGACAATCAAAACCAACCAAAGATATTGTTGGTTTTGTTTTCGCAATTTTGCTTTGTTTAGTTTGACTTCTCTCTGTCGAATTAGTGCCTAAACCTCTTAAATTCCACATCTTTATTATGACATTTTGGAAGTAGGTATATGTCACAAAGAAATGGTGTCTCATTAAATGTAATTGGTTGGTGTAAAGTCAATCTATTTGACTTTTACCAACATTCTCATGAGAACCATCAAAGTTTACAAACTTGTCGATGTTGTAATGATTGCTGAATATGTACAAATTGGATTGGATGCAACCTTGGAGACATTCAACTTATACTTTGGTAGATGTATTGGCAAATCCCCCAACCTTTTTTTGGAAGAATTGAAATAGCAATTTTAATCGATGTAGTTGCAATTACCTTGGCTGACATGTATGCTGATCAGGAAGTGATGTCTCAATAATTATCGAATGGGACTATTTGGTATTTGAACAGACATCGGCATATTAAAATCCAATAAAGAATTAAACATTGAAAGGGACGATTTAATCGGCCTTTTCACCTTCAATACGAGTGCATGGGGAAGGCTGATAGGTTGAAGAGAATCGGCCAAAACAA
The DNA here is from genome assembly GCA_007258455.2 of Sequoia sempervirens. Taxonomy (NCBI): domain Eukaryota; kingdom Viridiplantae; phylum Streptophyta; class Pinopsida; order Cupressales; family Cupressaceae; genus Sequoia; species Sequoia sempervirens. The sequence continues at coordinate 8,888 of VDFB02101579.1, forward strand.
GAAAAAAGAAGAAGAAAGCAAGGCATCAAACTCAAGTGAAGGGGGCGCGCTAGAGGTAATAATGATGTGCATCGAACAAAGAAAAGGAACATGCAGTAGTGTGAAAAAGAAATCGATAGTCTAAAGAAAAAAATGAATGTCTAAAAAAAATGCCTTTTTATCATCCATGAGATGGACCGATGAAACAAAAGAGGAAGCTGCGCCTTGTAGAAATGAAAAAGGTGCAAATTTAAAATCACCACACATGAACAGACCAATGGTTAAGGGGGAGAGCTAGGGGGTTGATAGGAGTGAATACCTTTGTTTTATGTTCTAAAAATATAGATTTAAAAACAAGAATGGAGACAACGAATAAATAGGGGAGAGAGGTCGATAATCAAAGGAAATTTGTCTTGATAAAGAAGAGGCAGAATTGATCGTAGGAGGAAAAGGAAAAAAAGGTCGATAGGTTTAGAGAATTCGGCCTAGTAATGATAGTGAGGCATTGAACAAAAAGATAAGGCTTAGCTGTAGAGAATAGATTAAAGAGGGACTGCGTGTAAAGGGAAAAGAGGCTATGTGAAATGTAAGGGATTGCTAAATTAAATGTAGAGTGTGATATGCCCATTTAAAGGACATAAAATGCAAAGATAGAACTTGGGAAAGGTGGCGCCAAGAGTGTGTGAAGAGAGGGCCACGTGAAAGTTTAGTAGGAGGTGAAAAGACCAAGCCCTATGAAGAGAACAAGCGATGAAGGTGGTTATTGCTGAATAAAGAAATCACTGCAATGAAAGTTTGCTGGAAAAATGTACAGGCTGTGTGGTAGAGAAATTGTTGTATTTTGTTACTGGTTGGTAGTTGGGTGGCTGCATATAAGGTAGTAAGGAAATGGCATGAGAAGCCAATGAATGAAAACTTTTTTTTTGTAATGCTGATGTAATTGAAACTGAGTTGATTTAATAAAATCGAAATTTGTTGTAATCTTATATTGTATTTGGGCAGAGTTTGCTTGTGAAACTTGTTTGGTGTTTTGAGTTGTTTGGTAGAGGGGACGACCCTCCTATGTCAATTGGTATTAGAGCTGGTAGTTCTAAGAGTGGAGAGGATCCACCAGGACATGCGGGTGGAAGTGTGAATAGATCATTGATCGTGAGGTAGTTCGCACTAGAAAGTATGTGAGTAAGCGGTTGAGAAGAAGCTCGTGAGAGCTGTTGTAGGTGTGTGAGGAATCCTGAGCAGCAAGAGAGCTTGAAGCCGCAAAGAATGTGAGTTGTGAAAAATTGCAGCAGGCAAGATGGGTTGGGTTGTGAGGAGGCCCGTGCGAATATTGTTTTGTGAGCAGTATTGGGAGAATGTGGAGGATGAAATGTGTGAAGCGATGGAAAAGATGGTTCGTGGAAAAGTGGAAAAGAGAATTGGAAAAAGTGAGAAAAATGGTGAAGAGTGAGATGAAGAAAGAGGATAGCAAAAAAGAGAATTGTAGCTTGAGTTGGATGGAGAGAAATGAGAGAGTAGCCCCTGTAGACGAAGTAGCAGCTAAGACATGCTAGGAGGAAGGCATGGCGAGAGAAGAAGAAAGGATTGAGGTGAACAACAAAGAGGTCGCCATAGATGGTGAAGAGGATTTGTTGGCACGTTTGTTGATGATTGAGGAAGAATGGGTGATGAAACTCATTGGTGCAGTGAAGAAAGAAGAGCGAGAAGTTGCAGCTAACGAGAAGGTGGAAGATGTTGTAGTGAAGTTCAATGTTGCAATTGCGAATGAAGATGAGGTAAAACAATTTTATGATGTTACTTTGGTTTTAGATGAAAAGATAGAAGAAGGGATGGATAGAAAACCAGAGCATGCAGTAGTTCTTGCAGATGTTGTGTTGTTGTGTGTAGAGAGGTTGAGGATGTTGCGGGGATTTGGTGGAGGTGAATAGTTAGAGGTGGGTTTGAACCCACGGAGGAGGACAGGAGTGTGGACAACATTTGGTGGAGGAGATCGGGCTTTGGTGGGCATGAGTCCACGAGAGGGAAAAGGAGGAAGATGCAGTGTTGTTGGAGGGAGGTGGTGTGCGTTTGATACGATGCTAGAAAAAGTAGAAGAAAGATTAATTTGAGCACTTGGACAGCGAAGGAGTTTTCCACGAGAGGGAAAAGGAGGAAGATGCGGTGTTGTTGGAGGGAGGTGGTGTGCGTTTGATATGATGCTGGAAAAAGCAGAAGAAAGATTAATTTGAGCACTTGGACAGCGAAGGAGTTTGTTGCAGGTTGCATTCAACCTAGAAGAGTAGTGCAACTACTCAACTCCACCATCGTGAGCCTATGCTCACAATCTTTCTACCTAGTGTGTTTGGTGCAAGAGCACGCATGCGGACAGGCAATCAACACCAACCAAAAATATTGTTGGTTTTGTTTTTGCAATTTTGGTTTGTTTTATTTGACTTCTCTCTTCGAATCAATGCTTAAACCTCTTAAATTCCACATCTTTATTATGACATTTTGGAAGCAGGTATATGTCACAAAGAAATGTCTCATTAAATGTAATTGGTTGGTGTAAAGTCAATCTATTCGATTTTTACCAGAATTCTCATGAGAAGCCCATCAAAGTTTACCAACTTGTCGATGTTGTAATGATTGCCAAATATGTACAAATTGGATTGGATGCAGCCTTTGAGACGTTCAACTTATACTTTGGCAGATGTAATGGTAAATCCCACAACCTTGGTTTGGAAGAATTGAAATAACAATTTTAATCGATGTAGTTGCAATTACCTTGGTTGACGTGTATGCTGATCAGGAAGTGATGTCTCAATAATTATCAAATGGGACTATTTGGTATTTGAACAGATATTGGCATATTAAAATCCAATAAAGAATTAAACATTGAAAGGGAAGATTTAATTGGCCTTTTCACCTTCAATATGAGTGCATGGGGAAGGCTGATAGGCTGAAGAGAGTCGGCCAAAACGAGATAAAAAAGGAAAGCAATGCATTGAACAAAGAAAAGGAACATGCAGTAGTGTGAAAAAGAAGCCGATAGTCTAAAGAAAAAATGAATGTTTAAAAAAAATTGCCTTTTTATCTTCCATGAGATGGACTGATGAAACAAAAGAGGAAGTAGTGCCTTGTAGAAATGAAAAAGGTGCAGATTTAAAATCACCACGCATGAACAAACTAGCGGTTAAGGGGGAGAGCTAGGGGTTTGATAGGAGTGAAGACCTCCGTTTTATGTTCTGAAAATATAGATTTAAAAAGAAGAATGGAGGCAACGAATAGATAGGGGAGAGGGGCCGATAATCAAAGGAAATCGATCTTGAGAAAGGAGAGGCAAATTTGATCATAAGAAGAAAAGGAAAAAAAGGGTCGATAGGTTTAGAGAATTCGGCCTAGTAATGATAGTGAGGCATTGAACAGAAAGATAAGGCTTAGCTATAGAGAATAGATTAAGGAGGGATTGCGCATAAAGGGAAAGGAGGCTATGTGAAGTGTAAGGGACTACTAAATTAGATGCAGAGTGTGATCTGCCCATTTAAAGGACATAAAATGTAGAGATAGAACTTGGGAAAGGTGGCTCCAAGAGTGTGAGAAGAGAGGGCCATGTGAAAGCTTGGTAGGAGGTGAAAAGACCAAGCGCCAGGAAGAGAACAAGTGATGATGATGGTTATTTCTGAATAAAGAAATCATTGCAATGAAAGTTTGCTGGAAAAATGAACAAGCCACGTGGCAGAGAAATTGTTGTATTTTGTTACTGGTTGGTAGTGGGGTGGTTGCATATAAGGTAGTAAGGAAATGGCATGAGAAGCCAATGAACGAAAGCATTTTTTTGTAATGTTGATGTGATTGAAACTTAGTTGATTTAATAAAATCGAAATTTGTTGCAATCTTATATTATGTTTGGGAAAATTTTGCTCATGAAACTTGTTTGGTGTTTTGAGTTGTTTGGCAGAGGGAGGACCCTCCTGCGTCAATTAGCATTAGAGCCGGTAGTCCTGAGAGTGGAGAGGACCCACCAGGACTTGCAGGTGGAAGTGTGAACAGATTGTTGATTGTGAGGTAGTTCGCACCAGAAAGTGAGGAAGCGGTTGAGAAGAAGCTCGTGAGAATTGTTGCAGGTGTGTGAGGAATCTCGAGTAGCAAGAGAGAGAGCTTGAAGTTGTAAAAAATGTGAGTTGTGAAAAATTGCAGTAGGAAAGATGGGTTGGGTTGTGAGGAGGCTCGTGCAGATATTGTTTTGGGAGCAGTATTTGGAGAACGTGGAGGATGAAATGTGCGAAGCGATTTAAAAGATGGTTTGTGGAAAAGTGGAAAAGAGAATTGGAAAAAGTGAGAGAAAAGTGGTGAAGAGGAGGGAGACGAAGAAAGAGGACAATAGAAAAGAGAATTGCAGCCTGAGTCGGATGGGAAGAAATGAGAGAGCATCCCCTGCGGAAGAAGTAGCAGTCAAGACATGCTAGGAGGAAGGCATGGCGAGAGAAGAAGAAAGGACTGAGGTGAGCAACGAAGAGGTCGCCGTAGATGGCAAAGATGATTTTTTGGCACGTTTGCTGACGATTGAGGAAGAATGGGTGATGAACTTCATTGGTGCAGCGAAGAAAGAAGAGTGAGAAGTTGCAACTAATGATAAGGTGGAAGATGTCGTAGTGAAGTTAAATGTTGCAATTGGGAATGAAGATGAGGTAAAACAATTTTATGATCTTACTTTGGTTTTAGATGAAAAGATAGAAGGGATGGATAGAAAACTAGAGCATGCAGTAGATGTTGTAGATGTTGCGTTGTTGTGTGTAGAGATTGTTGAGAATGTTGTAGGGATTTGGTGGAGGTGGATGGTTAGAGGTGGGTTTGAACCCATGGAGGAGGAGAGGAGTGTGGAAAGCATTTGGTGGAGGAGGTCAAGCTTTGGTGGGATGAGTCCATGAGAGGGAAAATGAGGAAGATGCGGTGTTGTTGGAGGGAGGTGGTCCGTGTTCTGGCACGATGTTGGAAAAAGCAGAAGAAAGATTAATTTGAGTACTTGGACAACGATGGAGTTCATTGTAGGTTGCATTCAACTTGGAAGAGTAGTGCAACTACTCAACTCCACCATTGTGAGCCTATGCTCACAATCTTTCTACCTGTCGTGTCTGGTGCAGGAGGACACATGCGGATAGGCAATCAGTACCAACCAAAAATATTGTTGGTTTTGTTTTTGCAATTTTGGTTTGTTTTGTTTGACTTCTCTCTGTCGAATCAACACCTAAACCTCTTAAATTCCACATTTTATTATGACATTTTGGAAGTAGGTATATGTCATAAAGAAATGGTGTCTCATTAAATGTAATTGGTTGGTGTAAAGTCAATCTATTCAACTTTTACCAACATTCTCATGAGAAGCCCATCAAAGTTTACAAATTTGTCGATGTTGTAATTATTGCTGAATATGTTCAAATTTGATTGGATGCAACCTTGGAGACATTCAACTTATACTTTGGCAGATGTAATGGTAAATCCCACAACCTTTGTTTGGAAGAATTGAAATAGCAATTTTAATCGATGTAGTTGCAATTACCTTGGTTGACGTGAATGCTGATCAGGAAGTGATGTCACAATAATTATCGAATGGGACTATTTGGTATTTGAATAGACATCGGCATATTAAAATCTAATAAAGAATTAAACATTGAAAGGGACGATTTAATTGGCCTTTTCATCTTCAATACGAGTGCATGGGGAACGTTGATAGGCTGAAGAGAATTGGCCAAAACAAGAAAAAAAAAGAAAGGAACTCATCGAACTCAAGTGAAAGGGGTGTGCTAGAGGTAATGAATGATGTGCATTGAACAAAGAAAAGGAACATGCAACAGTGTGAAAAAGAAGCCGATAGTCTAAAGAAAAAAATGAATGTTTAAAAAAATTGCCTTTTCGTCTTCCATGAGATGGACCGATGAAACAAAAGAGGAAGCTGTGACTAGTAGAAATGAAAAAGGTGCAGATTTAAAATCACCACGCATGGAAAAACCAGCGGTTAAGGGGAGAGCTAGGGGGTCGATAGGAGTGAATACCTCCGTTTTATGTTCTAAAAATACAGATTTAAAAACAAGAATGAAGGCAACAAATAGATAGGGGAGAGAGGCCGATAATCAAAGGAAACCGGTCTTGAGAAAGGAGAGGTAGATTTGATTGTAGGAGGAAAAGGAAAAAAAAGGTCGATAGGTTTAAAGAATTCAACCTAGGAATGATAGTGAGGCATTGAACAGAAAGATAAGGCTCAACTGTAGAGAATAGATTAAGGAGGGACTGCGTGTAAAGGGGAAGGAAGCTATGTGAAGTGTAAGGGGCTGGTAAATTAAATGCAGATTGTGATATGCCAATTTAAAGGTCATAAAATGTAGAGATAGAACTTGGGAAAGGTGGCCCCAAGAGTGCGAGAGGAGAGGGCCTTGTGAAAGCTTGGTAGGAGGTGAAAAGACCAAGCGCTAGGAAGAGAACAAGCGATGATGATGGTTATTGCTGAATAAAGAAATCCATATAATGAAAGTTTGCTAGAAAAATGTATAGGCCGTGTGGCAAAGAAATTGTTGTATTTTGTTACTGGTTGGTAGTGGGGTGGCTGCATATAAGGCAATAAGGAAATGGTATGAGAAGCCAATGAATGAAAGCTTTTTTTTTTGTAATGCTGATGTAATTGAAACTAATTTGATTTAATAAAATCGAAATTTGTTGTAATCTTATATTGTATTTGGGCAGAGTTTGCTTGTGAAACTTGTTTGGTGTTTTGAGTTGTTTGGTAGAGGGGATGACTCTTTGTATTGTCCCCATTTTTACGATGTCCTCTTTCAGTTGGGTTGATTCAGGCACACTTACTATTTTTAGCATGGGGTTTGGTGTGGTGTTTCGGTCTTCGGAGAGCCATCTCGAGCACCTCAGTTTCTCTTTGGGTCAAGCTTTAGGGCACAATTTACTATTTTTAGTGCTTTCTAAAAATAGTAAGTCAATTTGGGTCAACGGGTCCCAATCAGGCGGGTCACATCAACACAAATTCAATTGATATAAAGTTACTAAAGCTAAATCACTTTAATATTTGATTTATGCTTCGAAAAAGGTCCATTATAAAGTAACTTTATATTTAATTGTTGAGTACCATGGCACCTAGTTCAATGACTTAGAGTCATTTTAACGAGATTTTAAAATATTTTATATTGCAATAAGGGGAGGAATGCCTAAGGTGAAAAAAAGAAGATATTTCTATTGAAAGAAGCTAATGTTAAAGTTAAGATTAAAAGATTCATTTTAATGCCTCCTCTTTGGCTACCCAAGTTGAAGAAGGATTTAAAATTAAGTTAAATGAAAAGGTTTTTGAAAATGGCATGGATTTTAGGGTTGTTGGAGAAGCCTTAATAAAAGGTCTTTTGGGAGGCTCATTTTCACATGCTTGGATTATGAAATTGGAACGGGTCTTTCTCTGGAAGCTTGGCTTTGGAGGAAATAAGGGTTTGTAGGGATGAAAACCTCTGTAGATCGCTCTCCCCATGTTTGAAAGACAACATTAAGAGGGTTATTGGAGGTCTCATTTAGAGGCTTCATTTGTGCTTTCAAGTTGCAGGTTACAGACTTGGATTGAGAATTTTGATCATCTTTTGAATTGGTTATTGAGGATTTTTGGCTTGTTAAAACTTGGAATCAGTATGGGAGTTGATTTAAATACATTTTGTGGTGATTTTAAAGTTTTGAGGGCACTTTCATTTAGGGCCTGAAACAAGGTTTATACTCATATCTCAGAGACAGTCTGAAAATTCAAAATGGGTATTGAGCCATTGGTTGAGCATCTTCAAGACGATTCTTAGGAGCCCAAGAACATGATTTTTAAGAGAGTCTAGGAACTTCTGCAGGGAGGGCGACTTGGCTGGTAGAAAAATCTCAAGTTCCTCATGCTGGTAATGGCTGTGACTTGGCACCTTCATTGAGGGTTTGAAGTCACCTTTCGGTAGCCGTTGGTGTTGTCTTTGGGTGAGTTATTGCAGGGGTCTGTGAGCTCAATCTCATTGGTGAAGGAAAGATTAGAGAAGACTCCCTATCTGCTGAGTTGGCGACTATGTACAAGTCTAAATGCTTCTATCTGTGAATGATTTTCTCACTCAGGAAAAGACATATTTATGATATTGTAGATTTTTAAGAGAGTCTAGGAACTTCTGCAGGGAGGGCGACTTGGCTGGTAGAAAAATCTCAAGTTCCTCATGCTGGTAATGGCTGCGACTTGGCACCTTCATTGAGGGTTTGAAGTCACCTTTCGGTAGCCGTTGGTGTTGTCTTTGGGTGAGTTATTGCAGGGGTCTGTGAGCTCAATCTCATTGGTGAAGGAAAGATTAGAGAAGACTCCCTATCTGCTGAGTTGGCGACTATGTACAAGTCTGAATGCTTCTATCTGTGAATGATTTTCTCACTCAGGAAAAGACATATTTCTGATATTGTAGATCTGTTAATGTGAGCCTAAGTTTAATTTTTTGATGTTCATCAACGTTGTCTGGTTATTGAAAAATTTGAATATTTAAAAAGTGTTACTTTCCTATCAAGTTCTTGTATGTTACAATTGCAAACTATTATATATCTTTGTCATCATTATACCTTGAAGGGCATGTGAAAACTACGTACAAACAAATCTGAAAACTAAATACAAACCTTCATACATCTGTTGGTGAGAACCAGAAAAAAATAAAAAAATAAAAAAAAATGATTTGGGGGTTAGTTATTACACCCTCCTACATCAATTGGTATTGGAGCCGATAGTCACACGAGATGATCTGGTGGACAAGACAGGCAGAAGAATTGGGAAGGTAAGAAGAAGTGGTGAAAAGAGGTAGGGGGATAGAAGGAATTAAACTGGAGTCGAGGATCTGGAAAAATAGAGGCAATAGCCAGAAGTAGTGAAGTCGAGACATGCGGGGAGAAGGTAGGGTGAAGCGTGAAGAGGTCGCCCATAAAATAAGTGAAAGTTTTGGCATTTAAGTGATTGAGGGAAATATGGTTGAGTGCGGCTGTTAGATTACAGCAAAGAAAGAAGCGAAGTTACGGTAACGAAGGTGGAAATTAAGTTGATTGCGTATGAATAAAGATAAATCGTCGTTATGATTACCGGTTTAGATAAATAGAAGAAGGGATTGATAGAAAACTAGAGCATGTAGTAGATGTTGCAGATGTTGTGTTTATCCAAAAATAGGAGCAAAGGAAGCAACTATGCTTCCAAATCATACAAAAAATGAATGCTAGTCTAAACACCACCAAAACCACTCAAAATATCACTTGTGAAGGAAGTAATTCAGATGGTCCAAACAATCATAATAGAGTTTTAGCTAGATTAGTAGTTAGACCTTTCCAACCCACCCTTTTACCCAAGGAAGAGGCTCCATGCAAGGTAGAAGAGTAGAATCTAGCAACATGTGACATCAATGCTTGCATGGATGAGTACACCAAAAATCAAATTACATTTTCAAATTATTGCAACTTCAAATTTTGGAGTGGACCAAGGGTGGATAGGAGACCTACACAACAACCCCATAGAGATTCGCAATAGAAGTTGAGCAGGTTGACATTTCCCCCATTTTATGGATCTAGGAAAAGGTATTACACAAACTTGGGTCCAAAGTTGGATACCTATCTTTCTCAAAATGTTATGATGGAAGAAGAAGTCATCTTATTTTCAATTCTTCTTCACGAGATGATCACTCAAGGACATAGTCACATTGCCATCTATGCTTATTTTACAAAGAGACTTATGGATTGATTTGACAAGGACCTCGAGATACATTTTAGAGAGTCGGCCTAATTGAGATAGCATGGCAGAGTAGATGAGTATGTAGTAGAATTCCAATGTGTGTTAGTTGTTGTTCTAGATGTGACATGGAGGAGACTCATTGTCTTATTTGTAGAGTGACTAGTTGTTGGCGTTACAATTCGCACCTCTGGAGTGCGTATTGGCAACAGACAGCTATGGATAGTATTAACTGCTCTTCAAATTAGAAGGGGAAGCTCCCTCCTTTGTTGATGTGCGTGAAAAAGTAAAGTATTCTAAATTCCTATCTTTTTGACTCAACTGGTAGAGGCACAAGGTTATAAAACCACAAGGTTATAAAACCATATACATTGCAACTAAGGTTTTTCTTTGGTTTCGGCAGCTCTTAACTACAACTAGGCTAATGCTAAAACTATCCTATTTCCTCTATAAAAACAGAGCAAGAGGAATTAGAAGCAAATTTGGGAATGGTTGACGATAAACTCTATGTTAGGATTTCCAAGGAGGAGGAACCCCTATCCGAGGTGTAGGTTGAAATAAAGGTTATTGGAAACAACATCAAACGGCAAGCTAGTTCTCAAGATTCCCAAGGAGGTGGAACACCTGTCTGAGGTGTAGGCCGAAAGTAGATTACTGAAAACAAACACGTAAACGACAATCTTTATTTCTAAATTCCCGAGGAGGAACCCCTATCCTAGGTGTAGATATGAAAGAAAGACTATTAAAAACAACATCAAACGATAATCTCTATTTCTAAATTCCCAAGGAGGAGGAACCCCTATCCGAGGTGTAGATATGAAAGAAAGATAATTAAAAACAACATCAAATGATAATCTCTATTTCTAAATTCCCGAGGAGGAACCCCTATCCGAGGTCATCATGAACTTCCCAAAGGATCGTGGAAACATTTCTCGAGATTCTACGGCAACAGGACTAGACACCCCAATGAGCATATTTCAGCATTCACAGCTGCTTGTTCCATTTTGTCCATACCACATGAAGATATCGCTGTTCAACTCTTTGTCCAAACTCTTGAGGTGAATGCTGCCGATTGGTTCAATCACTTACAACTAGGTATCATAACAAACTGGGAGGACATGAGTGAAAAGTTCTTGGCAAGATTCAAACTTGTCGAAGACAGCCATCAGTTGTTTGCCTGGTTATCTAACTCTAAGATGGAGCCCACATAACCGATGAGAGATTTCGTAGCAAGGTTTAGCCGCCTCGTGAAACGTCTCTCTCATACACTCAATCCATCAGACGAGATTCTGATGAGTAGCTTCATCAATGCCCTTCCCTCAGAGATAGCCTTTTTCATAAAAGGAAGCCATGAAGAGGACTTGCTAGTCGCACAAGAAAAGGCTATTGAGCACGAGGATCATATGATCACCACCAGAAAGATGAAGGACGATGCTATTAGACTGTTGGTCCAAGCATCAACAGATCCATTGCTACAAAAGGTAGCAAATGAGGTGACAATTCTCAAGAGGCAGTCACCTAACCAAAGGCAGCAAACACTACCCACACCACTACCGCATCAACAACAATAACAGTACTGGCCTCAGCAATAGTACCAGCCTCAACACCTGTACCAGCCAAAGAGGAATAATTTCCAACCTTTCAATAACTATAAGCCTAAATTTTTAGGACCTCTGCCAAGACAGGTAGAGGCTGAAAAGTCTAATATGTTCTACTGTTTCCATGATTCAAACGAACACATCGGATCGACATGCCCTGAGAATCAAAGGATGAATCAGATCATGGGATATGTCGGAGATCCAACTCCAAGCCCAAGTTCCGTACCTTCAAATGCGAACGTTGTCTCACCACAAACAGACAACTTCGATGGCGACTTCGCAATGGGATATTTCACCAACGAACTCATAAATCAAGAAGAAGATTACCGTCAATACTCTCTTGTTGTCAACCACGACAGTCTTTCGACACTTGTGTTCACACGTGCCCAACACTTCAAAGCACAGAAAGAAGAAGAGGAAAGATGGAAGTCAAATGAGAAGGGAAAAGAAGTGCCATCCACTTCTAATCCCAAATCTTCACATGAGAACACCACGTTAAATGCTTGAGATACGTCTTCAGCTAATTTTGACATTAGTGTCTTCTATGATGAAGACAAAGGTACAGATCTCACTGCTAGAGTATCTCCAAGATCACCCAGATCAATTAGATCAGATTCTCAAGGTAGTAAAGAAGCAGGCTGTAATCCAACCTACATTGCTAGAATCTTCTGTATCGCCGGAAGAAAAGCCGAAACGCTTCTACATATCCTTGTATATGGGAGGGTATAAACTCAACAACTGTATAATTGACTCAGGAGCGTTAGACAATGTCATGCCCTTGCAGATCATGAACTCATTGGGATGATCATGCACCGAAACTCATGAGAAGTGCTACTCACTTGAATCCAAATCGGTGCCATTGGTAGGTCAATTGAAGGATGCTCAAATAAGATTGGGGTCCTGTCCAGAGAAAAAGATCATGATGACAATCCTGATAGTTGACATTCCAACTAGTTACGAAATGCTACTAAGCAAAAGCTTCTGCAAGGATCTCAGAGGCGAGATTCAATTGGATTGGTCATACGCGACAATCTTGTTAAAGAAAGACAGCTTCAAGTTGGTACTTGAAGCTAAGTCACGGTTCACGGTGGTTAAATCACAAGAGCTGCAAGCTCAAGTGTTATATCAACACATGGGTCTTGGCACAGATGCCATGCTGTCTGAAGTGATAGAACAAGAGCAAATGTTTGCATACGCCACACAAGCATTGAATGAAAATTCAAAAATGTGGACAATGCAATTCGATGGAAGTTGCTCAATTCCAGGCTCGAGAGCAGGAGTAGTCATCGCTTCTCCGGAAGTTATGTTATACCCATTTGCTTATCGCTTGCAGTTTGATAACAAAAACAATACTGCTGAATACGAGGCGCTTCTATTAGGCCTCAAAAATGTAAGGGATATGGGTATAAAATTCCTCCAAGTCGAAGGTGATGCATAATTGATTGTGCAACATATCAGAGATCGTTACCAAATGAAGAAGAGCCGCCCTCGGTCTTACAGACTAAGGGTGTGGAATGCAATTGACTGATTCGAAGCATTCAACATCAAGTTCATCCCATGGGAACATAATAGCACAACGGATGCCCTTGCGGTATTGACAACTCTTTTCATGCCAAATTCTGACTTCCGTCAGAATGTCTTTTCTATTGAGCTCGTGTACACGCTGGCTGTCCCTTATAATTGTGATAATTGGCAAGTTTTCAATGATGATGATCACATTGAAGAGTTCCTCTGCGTAACGGATGACTGCGAAGATTTATTCTTTGAAGATAGTGCTTCTCCCTTCAAAGAATCCATAGCAGAAGATCCTGAAGCAACGAAATCGGGCATCATACAATTAAAGGGCAACAATATCCCTAAAGGTTTAGTATCCTTGGAGGATATATTTGATAGACATGACAGACATGTCCAAGATCAAAGGAATTTAACCAACAAGACGTTAGCTAACTACCATCAAGTCAACATTGGTACATAAGATAAGCCTTGACTTGTCAACTTAGGCAAATGTTGCACTGTAGAAGAAAGCGACAACTTCATCTCCCTATTCAAGCAGTACCGAGATGTCTTCGCATGGTCCTATGAAGATCTAAAAGCATTCAAGCCAAAGGAATTGTCTCATACAATTCCACTCAAGTCTAATGTCGAGCCTTTCAAGCAGGAGCAGAGACACTACAACCCGTGTGTCCAAGACACAATCTATGTGTAGGTAAACAAGATGGTGGATGCAAAGATCATTTTCCCAATCCACTATTCTACCTGGGTGTGTTCTTGTACGCAAGAACGGAGAAATCCATATATGTGTAGATTTCAGGAATTTGAACCAGTCGTTGCTAAAGGATAATTATTCTTTTCCAATCATGGAGCACACATTGCAGACGGTAGCAGGGTCGGAGATGTTGTCATTACTTGACAGCTTTTTCGGATACAACTAGATTGTGGTGGCCGAAGAAGATCAACTCAAAACGACGTTCACCACCCCTTGGGGAATGTTCGCCTACGAGAGATGCCTTTCGGCCTCATCAATGCCGGTGCCACTTTTTAGCGAGCCGTGGATTTGGCGTTTGGCGACTTAAAGGACAAATTGATCATTGTCTATCTTGAGGACCTTACCGCATTCTCAAAGAAGCGGCGAGATCATTTTCAACACTTAGTGAAAGTGTTCAAGAGGTGCAAGTATCACCATATATCATTGAATCCGATGAAATGCATCTTTGCGGTGACAGAAGGCAAGCTACTAGGCCACATCGTCTCCAAGGAAGGGACTTGGATAGACCCTAATCGGGGTGATGCAATCAAGGACTTGACTCTCCCTACAAACAAAATTGGGATACACTCCTTCGACAAGGTTAACTTCATACGAAGATTTGTACCCGACTTCTCGGAGCTTACCAAAGACATCTCTGCAATGATGAAGACGACCACCTTCAAATGGACTGAAGAAGGAAGGAAGGCGTTCGAGAAAATAAAGGAAGCCATCAGTAAAGCGCCAGTGTTGGTTCGACCTGACTTCGATAAAGAGTTCATCCTTTATTGTTACATGTCGGAACACACTCTCTTCGCCATACTGACACAAAAGCTGAACGAGGAGACTGGATCACCGATCGCTTTCATGAGCAACAACTTCAAAGATAGCGAGTCTCGGTTCTCCTAGATAGAGAAAAATGCATATGCAGTTGTGAAGGTAGTCAAGAATTTTAGATTCTACATCATGAACTCCCACACCATTGTATACGTTATAGACCCCACAGTCAAGAGTGTCCTTACTCAATAGGAGATGGGCACCAAAAGAGGCAACTGGATCGCAAGAGTCCACGAATACGACTTGGATATCAAGCCTACCAAGCTCGTCAGCAAGAGAGGTCTATGTCAGCTCATGGTAGAAGACAATGATCTAAAGCACCAAGCTACTGATGGTATCCCAGGAACAGAAGTTGAAGAAGACCTTCTAATGGTCTTACTAGTTGAATCTGCTCAAGAATGGAATGCAGAATTGTGGTACTATTTGACCTATGGGGAATGCCCAACACACTTCGGTAAACAACAGAGAAGAACTCTGAAACTACAAGCACAAAGCTATGTGCTTAGAGGTAATGTTCTATACAAGCGTGGGCTTGATGTAACATTCTTACTATGCGTCGGTAAGGACCAACAACGGCGGTTGTTGGAAGCATTTCACAATCAAGCATGCGGTGGCCACTTTTCATCAAGGGTCACTGTGTTCAAAATCCTACGAGCATTGTTCTATTGGCCGACTTTGTTCCGCGACGCATATGACTGGGTGCACATATGCAAATTGTGCCAACAATTTGTTGGTAAACTCAAGCCGACAACCCTTCCACTAAGGCTAGTGGTAATAGATGCTCCATTTCAGCAATGGGGCATAGACTTCGTAGGGCCCATCAACCCACATTCTAGTAAGGGACATGTCTATGTCCTTACGGCGACAGATTACTTCACCAAATGGGTCGAGGTGATCCCTATGAAGCAGGCTACTTCCGAAGTTGTGTGCGACTTCCTCAAAGAGAACATCATTTCGTGCTTCAGAGCACCAAGAAAGATCTTGACTGACAACGCTACAAGCTTCTCGTCAGAGGAGTTAGTAGAATTTTGTTTCGACTACGGCATCACATTGTCCCACTCTTCAGTTTACTATCCACAAGGCAATGGACAAGCCGAGTTGTCTAATAAGAACCTAGTCACAATCGTGCGCAAGATGGTTGATTCCAATCAACGGGCTTGGCACAAAAAGTTGTACGATGCTCTTTGGGCTGATAGGATCACGCCTAAGAGAGCTATTGACACTTTCCCTTTCACAATGCTGTATGGCACAGGGGCTGTATTGCCTATCACTCTAGAGTTGTCCACCTTGCAGCTGGCATCCGCAATAGAAGATGAGGAATTCAGAGATCCCGTCGAGAAACGCATCTTGTGTCTAATGAAACTTCAAGAGGAGAGGGTGGAGATAGTTGATAAAATCACTCAGCACCAAGAGCAAGTGAAGAAGATCTTCGACAAGAAAGCTTGGCAACGAGACTTTGAGATCGGAGACAAGGTCCTATTATGGGACAAGAGACACGAACCAAGGGGGTTCCACGGAAAATTTGACTCCCTTTGGTTGGGGCCATTCCTGATCCATGATATTGCAGGAGAGAATTCCTACATTCTGTCACATTTAGACAAAAGGCTCTTTCCACTGCCCTACAACGGGCAGTACTTGAAACATTTTGTCCCTTCGGGGATGGGGTGAGTTCTTTGTAAATATTTTTCTTTTGCTTTAACGTTATGTTGTTATGTGTTTCCCAGTTCCGTAAAGTATCGTCGTGTTTTAGGTGATTTCTTAGGTAGTCTTGTTTTAGGTGAATAAAATGTGAGCCCCAATAAAATGGGTGAACTCCAATTATTTGGTGTATTATGGAATAAGTCCTGACTCTGTTACCCAACTAATAAGATTACTGGTCTACAAAACTAGAAATTCTCGGTTCTCTTATGCCGTAAGTATCCAACATGGTCCCTAGACGGAGCCTAATGTTGTACCCAAAATAAATTTTTGCCTTAAAGAGACATTTTTGTTAAAATGATCTAGGTCATGTAAAAGTGTTGTCAAAAGTATGTTTTAGGTCAAAACAAACATAGGTTTTTTCTGGGTTTGTGTCGAGGAACATATGTGTAAAATTCTAAAAATTCAAAAATTAGGGTTTTGTGCCCCTATTATAGGGAAACCCCTGAAAATAAGACCTTTGCTAGAATTCATTGAAAATGATTTTGATAGGATGAATTGACTTCACGATCACATTGGTCAAGTTAAAATCACCAAAAAATTAGTTTTACTCTGGTGCGTCTATTTTCATATTTCAGGAAAGAAGTTAGGAGCTCTGCAGCCATTAATGGTAGATTGGCCAGTACCAGGTGTAGAAAGCTAAGCTTCAAGAGCTTCAATGATGAAACCATGGTGGAAATACTCTGAAGAGATGCTATCTCATGGAGGGGATTCTCAAAATCAGAAAATGCCAAAAAATGACTCTGGAAAAACCAACGCCTTGCTACCAAGGATGATATGCGGTCAAAAGGTCAAAAAGCCCCCCTGTTGAAGAAAGGCGCCCTTGGATCTCAGAGGCCAAATGCATTCATCAGATCTATCTGAAGCAGTCATCTTCCTCGTGTTTTTGTTGGCTTTCCAATGCATCATCAAGCGAGACCATCTGATTCAGAGATCACTGGCGAACGTCAACGAAGTATGGAGGTATTGCAAGCAAGAACAATCCAAAATGATAGTCCAACATGAAAAAGGCGCCCCTGTTGAAGAAATGCGCCCTTGAACAAGAGGATGCAGATGTCATTTCCTGAGAAAACTTGTCTTTTGGAGTTCTCTCCAACATTAGCCTAGCTTCGTAGTGAACTTGTTAGTCAGCCTGCGAAACAAATCAAACAACAGTAGTGATCTCAAAAGCGCCCCTGTTGGCCAGGGGCGCCCTTCTTATTGAGACACCTGATGAAGTTATCAACAACTGCTTTATAGAAGGCATGTCTTCAACTCTCTTCTAGCTTCGTGATCGATCCAGCTACGTGTCCACAGGACCTGTTAGGCAATCAGAGGTAGAGAATCAAGCAATATACACCTAACGGTGAAAGTTGAAGGAAGAATGCCAAGAAATTGGTTGTGTTGAACAAAAGCGCCCCTGCTGAAGAAAGGCGCTGATAGTTTTGGGCAATCAGATGCAGTCTCCAAACTTGGTGACCTCCAGGACAACCTCCTTTGTTTTGATTGATCTTGACAATGACACCGTCAACAAAGATATTTGACGAATCAGTCATCTAATGATGGAGGTCAAACTAAGGCAGTTTACAACATGAAAATAATTGTTCAAAAAATCAAAGGCGCCCTTGCTGAGAAAAGGTGCCCGTGCTTTTGAAGGACTTAAACTGATTTTTGAGATCTATGAAACCAGTCATCCTTTCCAGGATTGAATTGGTTATCCAACTCATCATCAAGCGAGGTCATCCGACTCATTAGTCAGCAGTGATATCAGATCAAAGCACATAGGGTCTAAATGGATAGAATTGAAGAACAGTTAAGAAATTGACTAAGTCTAAGGCCGAAAGTGCCCCTGTTGAGGAAGGGCGCCCTTGATTTGATGACATCAAATTTAGTCTTTGAGCTTTTCAGCTCCCAGGCAAATTTAGTTAGGGTTGTTCCATCTCAGCAGTGAATTTGTGAGCATCAGCTAAAGATCAACTGAACGACTAGGAGTAAGGATCGAACAGAGGCACTTTAGCATAAAAAAATGATTAGAAAGTGTTCAACACTCAAGAAGGACGCCTAAAAAGTCAAAGAGAGATTTGTTGACTTGAGTTAGAGATTTGGGGGCAAACTTGGCCAAAACGTCCCACAATCAGTGGAAATATGCTTTTAGAACTCCAGATTAGGCTAAATCAGGCTTCAATCATGAGTTGGCGCCCATACTTGATGCATTTCAACTTGAATCATTATATAATCAAGCTAGGCGTCCCATTTCATTAATTTATTTTGCAGGTTGAAGGCTAAAACAACAAATTGCTCTCCAAGAGGTCTTTCCAAGATTTGACATAGGGTTTTGATTGTTCTTTGTTATTTTTTGAAGATCAGTGGCACAAAAGCATAATTTCTCAGGGGTTGAATCTAGGGACAGATTTTTACAAGAAGGCAGCTAATAACTTCCAATCTTCCTGTTGTCTACTTCCTCTCTTCTGTCTTAAATTTTTTGCATGTCATAGCAAACAACAGGCTACCACAGATCTGACCAACTGGGTATGATCAACATAATTTTCCAATAAAACCCATCCCTTCAAATTTTCTAGAAATAACTTGCTGCCCCTATTTATAGTGATTTTTCCTGAAAAGTTTCATAATAAAAAATCTAGCGAATTGGGTTTGTTCAACATTGAAGCATGAACAAAACCATGTGTTCGATTTTTTTTGGAAAAATACTTATCGGTGGGCTCTATTTTTAGGGGTTTTTGAAATTTTTTAGAATAGGGTCGTGTGCACAGTTGATCTTTAAGTTTTTTCAGGATGTAGTTCTCCCATGTACAATACAAGACCAAAACGGTCTTGTACCATGATTTCCTGAAAACGATTGACACAAACTTGCATCAGGTAAACCTAGTGGTTGATTTAGAAGATTTGGAGGGCATGAACCAAATCACGCTACAAAACATAGAAGAATCCAGATTGCTTGAGGCTGCGTCAATCCCCATCACATTACAGAATGTGGAATTTGTAATTGGTTGCATTAAGCATTACAATCCTACCACACGAGAAATTCGATGAGTGGATGGGAGGGTGATTTGTAGCCTTAAACCAAAGGATATTGAAAAGTGTTTTGCTATTCCACCATGCTCGACCAATGTGGTCATATCAGTGACAGAATGCTAAAAGGCATTTGAAGTGTCAAAGGATACATGTCAAGAAAAAATGGCAGAAAAATGGCTAAAAGTGAAAAAGGCCAACTTTCCCAAAATGGTTGGACGAGGAGAATTCCTAGACTAGTATGTAGTGATGATCACTCTACTCAACAGGATCACTGGACAGGAAGAGGGGAACC
This sequence comes from Sequoia sempervirens, assembly GCA_007258455.2. Taxonomy (NCBI): domain Eukaryota; kingdom Viridiplantae; phylum Streptophyta; class Pinopsida; order Cupressales; family Cupressaceae; genus Sequoia; species Sequoia sempervirens. The sequence goes on from VDFB02101579.1 coordinate 28,276, forward strand.
AATTTCAGTGATGGATGTACTACATTGTCGCTAAGATTATCAACAAAAGAGAGCATTATGACTGGGCCTCTATCATCGGTGACACACTCCACCAACAAATGACCCGGTTTCTAGAGGCTCAGAGGTTCCACATGTGTTCCTATCTTGGATACCTAATTGCCTTCCAAGGCGAGTTTAGGACATTAAACATTGTGGGAACCTCAGGTGTGCAAAAGGTGCATGAATGCTTTCCGCATCTTGAGTTTACACAAGCAGAACAACATTTCAAGCGGAAAGTAATCTTTTCATTATGCACACCGTATGAGACCTCGACCATGAGATGCATGTACGTATATCAACAACAACCAAGGAGGCAATGCTGGACTGGGCGGATTGGTTTTTCCAATTCCCCATTTTCACCTATAGATGCGTGTATGGATACAATGGTCACCCCGCCATGATGCCACGCTACCCTTCAGACAGGGTAGTTTGCATGGAGTTCCTACGACAGTTGGCTGAAGTTCACTCTCACCTACGCCTTAAAAAGAAGATGGTTGTGAACTTTCCTATGCAAATGGGACTCTATAGATGTAAAATAGCGGCTGATGCCAAAATGATATGCCAAGAGACGGTGAGACTCAATCTCAAATATCTTATTGAGAGGTCATATGATCCAAGAGGCCTTTATGCAGCGCACCTTGAGCAACGCTCATCACACGAGTCTTCCATGGAAGATTATTAGGTCAACTGTGATGATGAGTTTGATGTATGAAGAAGGAAGTATAGCCAGTTTAGGCTCCCACAAATTGCCGAGTTTATGTCAGAAGACATTGAAGGCCTATCTGATGATGAAGGGGAAGTCGTTCTCCCCTCATTCTTCGTGGATCAAGTAGACTCTCAATCACTTGGAAAAGTGGATTAGTATGCAAAGGAGAACACATCTATAGAGGAAAGAACGGGTAGCGTTGTTAGAAACAGTCGACTCTACCTAGACAGCAAGAGGACGAGGAAGGTAGTACTTCCTCGAACAGAGCCGCCGCCAGTTCAATGTTCAGTACCTTCCACGTCAAGGAAGAAACCCAGGCAAAAGCAGAGGAGCAATCCTCCCAACGTATAACTTTTCATGGAATATTAAGATAATAAATTAGGAGAGTTACCAGGCCTTTAATTAAAAATTCTGAAAGTTTTATCATTGTGTTGTTATCAATAATCTGTTTTCAATCTACACCTTGCAAAGGTCTTGGTGCCTCCTTGGGAATTTAAAAAGTTAGATTATTGTCCTTTTGTTGTTTCAAGTTGTTTACTTTTCAGCCTACAGCTCAGAAAGGTCTTGGTACCTCCTTAGGAATCCTGAGATATAAACTACCGTCTAGATTACTTTTGTGGATTTGATTTCAGTATAGATCTAGGAGTTTAGAGCCTTCGGATGCATCCTGGGAGACTAATTCGTTCAAGTGATCAAACCCTACATTCCCGCGCCTACGCCCTCATGCTCTATTTATCTTGAGGAGATGGGAGAGATTAAAAGCTAGTTTAGTCGTACTTAAGATCTGCAGAACCCAGAGAAAATCTTAGCTACAACACATTGTGTTTATGCACCCTTGTGTCCTTTCGCTGAGTAAAAAAGATAGGAACAATACTTCACTTTATTCTTTTTATGCAAAATCAACAACAAGAGGGATCTTCCCCTCCCAATTTGAAGAAGCAAACACTACAAACTTGTAATAGCTGACCGTTTCCAATAAGCACTCTAGAGGTGCTAATTGAGACACCAACAAGTAGCACAACAGAAGGAAAGCTTGTTGGAAGTGGGAAACTTGCTTCTCTAATTGAATTGGCGGGCACCTATGCAAGATGGATCCTTAAAACCAAGACTTTTAACTCATCAACTTGATGAATCATCCTCAAAGTGGGAAATTTTAAATTGTCATTGAAGAAAACAACAAAATATTGAACATAGTTATTTGGCATCAGGGATGTCCAGTTGTCCTTGAGTTGGTCAGGGGACATCCCAGACGTCTCCTTCTGTCCTCGGGACAACTAGACGTCCCCAGCGCCAGGCAGTGCCGTCCCCCATTTTTTTGGGAACTTTTCGGCCAAATAGAGCAGATCGAGGATTCCTAGGGGACATCCCTTGGCCGTCCCCGCATACCTGGACATCCGCAGGATAGGGATGTGGGTTTTAGGCCCAGGGATGCTTCCCCAGTTAACACTGATAATAAATTAGAGTCACCATGTTCTGGGACTTGCACAAGCCAACAACAACACATCGCACCTAGAGTCCAAGCAACCACCTCTTGCATCCACAAGTGCCTTGCAATTGAGCCTTGAAACCTTGCAAACATGTTATGTCTCCATCATCTACTGCATTCATGCACCAAGCATTTGCCAAATAAATAGGTGAAAAGCATTAGCTCGTATCCTCTTGCTGAGCAACATGAGAAAATCATAATTTTAACTAATTCAAAATTACCGAATCTATTAGGAACATTAAAGAGCATGCATATTGTTACCCATAAATTTTCCTTAGTCTTTATTCAGGATGTTATCTTACTTATTTCACTAAGTCTTAGACCTAATCTACGTTCAGGCGGTCTTTTGCTGTTGCTTTCAAACTTGGGTAGTGTTTTGTTAGGTTTGTCAAACCTCCCATTTTACCGCCTACCTTACTTATCCTTCATTGGGTGGTGTTCTCTTGTTACATCCGAACTTCCTTTTTCTTCCAAAGTGCATGTATGAAACCGATTGAGCCATGAGTGAAAGTTTGAAAACTTCACCCGCAAGTTATGCCTCTGGCGGCATTCTCTAAGTCATTTTGAATGTGGGCGGGGTTTTGTTAAGTTATGCGAATCATCAGTTTTGCCGCCTATGAAGAATTATATTGATTAATCTAAATTATTGCCATTTTGGTTACTTAATTAAGATATTATAGAGAAGAAAGCTAGTATTTTCCAAGCATAGTATGAACAAAAACAAGCGAGCCATACATGTAAAAGCACAAATAACACAAAAAAGAGATATTTTATTCATATATGATCGCTTTTACATTATGCTGGAATAGCCATAATCGCTTGGTTCGAGTACAAAAACCCAAGTTGGCGGACACAAAAAGAGGCAAAAGAAAGATATTTCAAGTGCACAAGGCAAACATCAGGACATGGATGCTCTTAGTAACAACCTGTAGGCGTTCAATTTGAGCCGGTGAAAGCAGGTTCTCGTGTGATTGGAGAAATTGCACGAACAACCCCATGTCATTCCTCACTACTCTAGTGCGTAGTAGAGCCACAACCTCCTCCAGAGTCTCGACCTGGATAGCAAATGCAATGTAGATGGCATCAACTATCAACCCAGTTTGAGGATTAGCTGAGTCCATTTATCGCCACCCTGACATGGTGATGGAATTTAGGTTTCACCAAACGCTCTAGTGCTCTCACGCCCTAGTCTCGACGACCAGATGTATTATAGTGTTATTATGCACATGAGCTTGGCTTAGAAACGCGTTGCCTAGGATGCCTCAGAGCACTTCTTCTTACACTTCGCTCTGCACCACAAAGACCTCTTTCAGTTGATCAGAAGTGTGCCTGAATAGAGGGCTACACTCAATTTCCTCCAGAATAATGTAATCGTTCACAGAATTTACATCACTTTGGGAGCTCGCCATGTTGGATGCAATTGATGGTGGGAGAGAAGTGATACTGTTTGAATTTATAGAATTTTGGTTAGACATGGGCGCATTCATTTAAGATTGATAAGATGTAAATTTAATTCACATTTATGGTCAGCTTGCGTTGATTGAATTACAATTCCTCATCAGACACCTTGCACGTGCCACCGTTTGGTGTCCTCATACGTTGCATTAAAGATTGGTGAAATGATTGGTCCTTTGGTGGCTGTTGCTTGGGTGACGATCGATTTTCTTTGCCGATATCTATTCCTAGCAAAATTTCCATTGTTCTTATAAACTTCTCGATAAATGTTTGGGATACGAGAAGTCGCTAGTTTAGTAACTGCTTTAGTGTCCATTCAATGGCTTTAGCCATATTATAAATCAGAGGTTAAGCATGAAAAAAGGAGGTTTTTTGATTTCTTAGGATACACCTGGGGGTGTTTTCGAGAAGGAATAACATTTATTGCAGACTGCAATAGCTTGTAATTGGTGTGTTACGAATTAAAAGATTTGAAGTATGCTAATCTTGGTGTTATGTGTATGATATAGCTATGTTTTCTTTGAAAAATGAGCTATATATCTTTTATTTATTATAGTTTGCTTTATTTACATTAGTTAGATTTGATAGTCACGATTTTCAATCTTTGTAGTGATCATAGATGGCTATGTCCTTTGCCCTTGTGCTAGTTTCATTTTTATGAGCTAGTGTTAGTTGCCTTTACTGCTTTCTGGTTAAAAGCACACATCAGTTTTAATTCATTGAAGATCATAAGAGGGAGCTGTACCTCGATAAAATTCAGAGAAAAGCTACAAATGCAATTGTGGACTTTTCAAAGCTGTTAGCGGATTTAAATCTATGCCAAATCTGGGTTTAGAGTCATTACTTGATTTATCTATCAAGGGTTATTTCATTCGCTAACACATATATTTCCATAGGAGCGAAATATTCTGAAGGTTTAAACAATATAAAATCCCAGAATTTTTTTTCTGTATGCTTCCGAGGACAGCTAATATGCATTTCGATGAGGTGAAAACATAAGCCCCTGCCTATAGGTAGGGATTGATAATCTCATCGACACCTATGTATCATTATGTATTACATTGTGATCCTACTTGTATTATATGCCAATATCAATGATATTATGATATCAAGACCTAATATTCATTGATTTTAGGTGTTGCTGTTAAGTACAATGATTACGTAAAATTCACAAAATTATGCAATATGATCCATATCGATATATGAGGAATCATACAATATTCTTATTGCTACCCTTCCTTAAGACCATTGCTTGGTACATCCATAAGACCACAAATGAGTCATGTTGCAAACATTCAAATACCTTTGTTAGTAATTGACAACATTAGTTGAGTATATATTATATATTCTAAACAATTTTGAAAGCAATCATGTAGATAGATACACAGAGTCAGACATTTAAGTTTGATGAAATGCTTAAAAAATGTGAGGTGTGGATAAGCCCAAGGACTATATGATAAAATAATTTGAATGAAACAATTTCTAGGGATACCTATGTTCATAGGATACATTTAAGGCGGGTTTGATGAAAAGACCTTAGAAACATTTAAGCAATGCAACTGATAGGAGAAAGGTTTTGACAATACTGACGACCTCTTTAATAGCAATACCCACAACTAGAGATCAACCTAGATTATTATCTTTAGCAGTGGGAGTGGATAACTCAGAATTCAATACTATTTTATGAGAGGAATTGTGAAGAGTATACTTAGCTCTAAGAACATCCTTGAAGATATTTCTGATTTAGGTGCTGAAATCTGTCCTACCGTCTCTGCATGCAGCAACATCCAAATGTATCCTACTTGTTTCCAACTCGGTGAGACACCTTAACGGCAACAATGATGGTCCTCCCAACTCCCCCATTGATTTTTCCCTTTTTTGCACTTGCTGATTGCATTGCACTTATATGTAATGCCCCCTCACAACAGCCATCCAAGATTAATAATCTCTTCCTGTCCATCCTTTGTACCTTCTTCCATTACAAATTAATTTAGTAAATGTTATCTGTATCATCCATGCCTAGGCAAGCTCTTTTGTCACCACCAAACTTTTTCACATCACTTTAATTCTCATTAATGTATTTGCTGCCCTCTTGTCATGCTTTGTCTTGGCATTCTTATTATGCTCAAATTCTCAATGTGAAGGGTGCAGATTTATTTCAAAGAGCATGGAGTGCAATTAAGACTTGCCAACAATGGAGATGTGACAAAAATGCCATAGTCTAATTGAGATTTTGGACAAACTATGGCATTGTTAAAATTTGTTTTGCATAGAATGTACTATTTTACTCAATTTCAAGAGGAATTCATGTCAAGTTCCTATCCATAGAGGCTGCCTAGGACTTTCTCCTTTTTTCATTAAGGG
>VDFB02101581.1:0-22942 GCA_007258455.2 Sequoia sempervirens
CCTTTATCCATAACTGTCAGCTTACGAGGGTCAAAATGATAGGCTAACCCCTCAACAACTCAAACTAACTAGGAAGGGGACATTACAGTCCACCCTCCCTGAAATTGCTTTGTCCTCAAGCAATCTCATCTCTGGATGTTGTAAGATCTCCTCTGACTCCCAAGTAGCATCCTCTACCGGCAACTCCCTCCATTTTATCAGATACTCCTTGATAACCCGTGTCTAGAGGTGTCGCTCTCTGACATCGAGGATGGCCTCAGGTACTAAAATCAACTTCCCCTCATCATCAAGGGGTGGCAATACTGGAGAGGGAACAACATGATGACCCAATGCCTTCTTCAGGCATGAAACATGGAACACATTATGAACCCTGCTGTCCGTCGGTAGATCCAACTCATAAGCTACCTCGCCTACTCGTCTGATAATCTTGAATGGACCATAGTAGTGGGGCTTAAGCTTCTCTGCACCACTCTTCCTCAGAGTGGACTGACGGTAAGGCTGCAACATAAGATACACCATATCACCCATTGCGAAAAAACGCTCAACCCTCTTCTGATCAGCATACTGCTTTTGTTGATTTTGTGCCCTCTAAATATTATCTCTAAGAGATCACATAATATCCTGATTCTCCTATAAATATCTCCAGCACTAGGCACTCTACTGTCACTCAGCACTAAATCCAAGAAGTTGGGTGCCTCATACCCATTTAGTGCCATGAATGGTGTCATCTATATGGTCATATGGTGAGTGGAATTATAACAATACTCGCAAAGATGTATCCACTTCACCCAAGCTTTCTGTTGTCCAGCTACATAATTTCGCAAATATCCCTCCACCCACTTATTGACGATCTTTGTCTGTCCATCTGTTTGAATATGGTAGCTGGTACTAGGAGTAAGTTCGGTTCCACACAATGTAAATAACTCCTGCCAGAAATTACTCATGAACCGACTATCTCTATCACTAGTGTTGTACCCCAAATTAAAAATTTTGCTACACTTCGGCATTTTGAAGAAATGAGTAAAAGTCTTGTCAAATCTGTCAAAAAAAAGTTCAAAATGGGGTTTGCATGTCTTGCATGAGGGGTAAAAACTTGAAATTCTCAAAATCTGACGATTTGGGTCTGCTCAGAGCGATCAAGTCTACAAAAACCAAATCTCAATTTTTCATCCCTACTTTTTAGGAAAATTGCTATTTTTAGAAACTTTCTAAAAATAGTAACTTTTTCTAGGGATCAGACTAATTTTGATTGGCTCAAAATACTTCCTCATCAGGCTGGTGCAGTCAGAATCTCAAACTGATCAGTTTTGCCCTAGTGATTCTATTATGCTATTTCAATTTCAGAAAGCATTTCGGGAACTTTGAAGCCATTAATGGAGACCAATTAGCTGCCAGGTGTCAGATGCAAACATTCAAACACTGGACGTGCACGCAAAATGAAGAAAGGAGGAAAGAAGTTGTAAAAGTTGAAAATGGCAAAATTTTGGCTAACACTGCCAGCCATGGGCGCCCCTAGAGGAAATAGGCGCCTCTCTTTTCAGGGCATCATATGACAGAATTAGGGTTCGTGCTCCGGGCAATGTTGATCAGATTCCTTCCAGCTCCGCAGTGCTTCCATCAGCTCAGTCGTTAGATCAACCAGTCATCCGGGAATCGAGGTCAAACAGAGGGTTGAAACCAAGAAGCTAAATGCAAATCAATAAAACATCAAAAAAATTTCCAAGTTTGGAAGACTTGGGCGCCCCTAATCATGAAGGGCGCCCAGCCTTTTGGAAGCCTAAATCCAACCAGTAGGGTTTGCAGACGTGTTCAATTTTTTCAAAATCTCATCAGCTTCACAGTGGATACCTCTGTCAAATCAACAAACTTGGCAATCACCGGCAAATCCAAATTGAACAAAAGACTCAAAATGAAGAGTCAACTTTGAAGGTTGAAAATCATGCGAAAATGGCTAAGTATGGTGGAGACTGGCGCCCCTGGTGAAGAAGGTCGCCCAAGCTTTTGGAGGTCTAAACAAATGAATTTGCCAATGACACCTCCAGCATGATCTCATCAATTTTGAAGCAGCTTGCCAACGCAAGCATCAGCACGTCAATCGGAGTTGGCAGTCATTAGATATTGAAGACAGAACAAAGCGAGAAATTTAGGTAGAATAGCTGAAGTAAAAAGCAAACTGGAAAATCCAAGAAATAAACTAACTCTAGTGAAGTTGGGCACCTCAGTCAAGAAGGGCGCCCAAGCTTTTGACCCTTGAGATTCAACTTTCAGGAGTCAACATTTCTAGAAGACCCCTCTCAAAATCTTCTCAGCTCCGCAACGAGTCCAACCATCAGTCCATTAGACGTCCGGATCATCCGAAATGGCAAGATCTTTTGAAGGTGAGGAGATGAGCTTGAAATCTAGAAAACATGAAAAATGTCTAAGTGTGTTGAATATGGGCGCCCCAGAAGGAGAAGGGCGTCCAAAATTTTGAGGCCTCAAATGATAGTGTTTGCGGTTGCAGTCTCCAAGATCACCTCGTCAGATTCAGCCAAGCTATCCAACAGAATAGTTGGCCAATCAATCAGATTAGTCTAGCTCCCGGAAACGCGAAATCATCGGAAGATCAAAGGAAGCAAACAAGAACTTCAAAACCATAAAAATGGCTAAGTCTGATCACATGGGTCTCTCTACTTTTTCATCCTCTTCAACATTGAGAAAATTTTCCTCTTCTAGAAATTGCTTTTTGGCCGCTTTTTTAGGATGGATTTAGCTTTTTCAATTTTTGAGCATCTGGGTTTCTCCGGAATGTGATTTTCTACAAAATCCATGTCCCATCTTTTTTCGGAGAAATTGTTTTTTCAAGGCAGATCAGCATTCTATTTTCAACAACATTTTATTAAGAAATAAATCAGCTTTTGGCAAGATGTGGACGAGGTTTCAAGCAGCTTTCTTCTAGAAACATTATTTCCGCTTTCTTTCTATTCTTGGAACAATTCTTATCCACTCTTTGAAGAAGAGAAAGAAAACGAGTTGTAATAGTTGGCATTTTCCTATTTTCATGCTTTGTTAGGTGTTAGATGTTCTCTTCTTTTAGGCGGTGAACCAGCCATAAAGATTTTCGCTCAACCACTTAAATAGTGGGGGGAATACTACAAACAATTCAACTAATTTATCCTCTACGGCGGGCATCCACTAAAGAGTGGGAATTCTCCACTTTTTAGTGGGTACAATGAGAGTTACAAGTTTATTCTCCACACTGGCAGTAAACCAGCCAGGGGTAATTAATGTTTGCTTAAAAATTACAAGTAAATGCAGCAATAACAAATTGGTTGGATTAGTACTACTAATGCACAACCTTACAATCAAGATACTTTGCAATTTACTAGTATTACAATGATAGAACAATGCCAATATGTGAAGAATGATTCTCTCAAATTACAAAGCTCTCAAAACACTGAAAATGAAGCATATATCTGATTCTTTTGAAGTCTGATATTAAAAACCAGCAAACTGAAACTGTAAACCAGCAACCTGTGAATCAATGAAATGCACATAACTTTATCAATTTACCTCCAAATTCACTAAAACAAAGTGCAAAGGTCTTCCAGGAGGATGGCACCTCAAATGCAATGAAATCTCAGCATCAAAAGGTCCTCAAACATTAAACACGAATTCCAAAGCACAGGTGTAATGCCCCTTTTTTGGCCAAGTCACTTAAACTCAAATCTTGCATTCAAAGTTTTACTCAAAGAGACATTAGAATGTTTAGAGATCAATTATCAAACATCCCACTACTCACTATGAATAATTCTTCTATAATATATTTTCTATGTACATTAGATACTAACATCTTGCAGGTTCAATAGACATAATTTGATTATACCATTTATCATTGTAGCGGATGAATAAATATGTTATTACCTATAAGGCTCAATAATTGCTGCAAGCATCATTATTAGATAATCACAAATATTATCCTATATATATATATATATAACCAAGTATACACTTATCAATTATGTTGTACCCGACATCACTACATTATCCATTCTAATCTATACCCAATCTTAATACGCTACTATATCTTGAGTACATCTTGTTTGCTAACACCATAATATACCTATATGAGTGTATCTTCTTATCAAGTATAGTTAACCTTTATAATTCAAAACCTACCTCGATACATATTAAATATATATTTATAAGTGTTCGAGAGGTAAATAATTAATATATTTGCTATCTAAACTACTCGGATTGCCTTCTCCACACACAAGTAGTAAATAAGCCTACAATCAAATATACTATATAACTTACTCTTATGTTGGCTATGTTGTTACGTACCTCGGAGATTTGCCATTTGATATTCTCGACTCCGTACCTATTCCGCCACTTTAATTCTTATATCTTTTGGGTTCCAACGTTAATGTGCTAGAGAGTAAAGCACATCGCCTATCGTAGTATCCTCGAATTGCTGCTGGTTGCTTCACAAGCCTTTAGGTTATCGTCGAGGATCTCTATGATCCTGCTTGTATCTCAAGTGCGGACTAATCTAAACAAGGGTGTCTCCAAATAGTCGTCTTATTTCCAGTGCTTGGTGTGTTATGTTTTCCTCCATTCGATGACCCTCCACTTTGATTCTCCTTTCCTCATTTATCCATCATTGCTCCAGCTATACTTATATATTTTTCCTACCCTCCTACTCGTAACACTCTCTATACTCACTCTTCTACACTTACTCGTTAATCCGCCATCTCATATTCTTATTCGTGGGTTAGCCCTGACATTTGACGTGTGAAATCACGAATTTACCCTGCGCGTCCATTGTGACACGAGATTTGGCTCTGGTCCACCTTGTATACGCGGAATACCTACATGATGATCCTCTTTTATTTCGATTATTTATTTCATCTTCCTGAGTCTGACTCCTCGTCAGAAAAAGATTCCTCTTTTTTTTTCATTCGATGTCCTATATCTGTAATGTCCCCATTTTGGCCATATACTCTTCTTTTGGATTTAGCCTATTTCTGGAAATCCGTAGGCTAAGCTGAAGTAGAAAACTAGGGTTTCCTCTTTCAGATTCTGCTCAGTTGGCATTCAGAGGATGTTGTGCAGACTTACCAGTTTGCTATTTTTAGCAAGTCTATCTTTTGGCAGTATCTATGTTGCAGCAATTCAATCCTTTGCAGTTCAGTGTTTAGTTTGGCTTTCTGATGGTTTTGAAGTTAACTTACTATTTTTGGCATTTGCTATTTTTAGTAAGTTCATTTTGAAACATCATCATCAACTTAGTTACCGATTTGGCATTTGTCCAGTTTACTATTTTAGCAGTCATGTTGATTCACCCGACTTGGGCATTGTATTTGGTTATCTCCTTGGACTGAGTTTCAGACTTATTCAATTTTCATGTCTTGAAGTTGTACCCCACGCCTAGGCTTGATGACTTCAAGTTGTTTTAAAGAAGGGGACATAAAGGGGTCAAGTGAGCATTTAATTATTTAATAAATGCTTTATTGTTGCAATATGAAATGGATACCTAAAAGGGAAGTTGAATGATATTTTATTATTTCAAAAAGTAAAAAGGCAAAAAGGTGGCGTCCCTTTTGGAAGTTGAAGTGATTCAACTTCTTGGAATTTGAAGAGTTCTTGTTGCTTCATTTTCCAACTAAAGCTTATATATTGCTGTTGTTTGAAGAGCTGATTATCAATATTTTTATGCTAATGTTATGCTGTCGAAATGACAACTTGTTTAATACTTCGAGGGATGCTTACCTCCTAGTTCCAATCCAATTTCGTGTTTGAAATACAACACCTAGTTGGTCATTTGCTGCTTCTCAAATCAGACTAGCAGATTGAGCTCAATAGTTGAAGATTTTGATGAAATTTCCAGTTTTGAAGTTGTTGATACAGTCACAGCTGAAAGTGGTTTTTGCATACAGCTTTTGGAGTGAATTTAATTTGCTTGTGGGTACTTTTCCAATCCATTCCTACACCCAAGGTGACCATCTTTGGAGAGTTTCATATTTTAGTTTTGAGTTTATGATTTTTACTTGTCAAAATCGCCCTTGCTCAAGGCCGTACCATTCTGGAACATTGGGAATTGTACTAAGAAAATAATACTCATCATTTGCTGTTGTTTCTTCATCATGGAATGGGCGCCTATCTTCCAGGAGATCATTGCAACTGATTTCACGTCATTTGGAGGTAATTTGACCAAGTTATGAGCATTTAATGAATTCACAGTTTGCTGATTTGAATTTCCAGAATTCTAATTTTTATATCAAACTGATATAGTTCACAATTTTTGGTCTTATACTTCAGTTTTGGAGTGTTATATGTTTGTGAAAGTTCATACTTCTTGTTCTAAGGTTCATTCTCTATCATTGTAATTTTGTAATCTGCAGAGTTTAATTTGTAAAGGTTGAGATTAAGCATTACTAATCCAACCATTTCCAGTTCTGCAATTACTTATTGTTTTGTCATTAAATTACCCCTGGATGGTTTACCGCCAGTGTGGATAATCTGATTTGTAACACTCTTGTACCCACTTTCATAGTGGAAATTCCATGACTCTGTGGATTGCCTTATTGGATAGATTATTTTAATTGTAATCTTTTCCCCTTTGTTTGGTGGTAGTGGCAAATGCTTTTTCATAGGCTGGTTATCCGCCTATGGAGTTTCTAGTTTTTCAGTTCAACACTCGAGTCGTATGTTAGCACCTCGCCCTCAGTGGGATCTTGAGTGCACATTCTTGACGTTGAGTAGTTTTCTTTCCAGTATTTTCATTTAGCTCCTCCGCCATATGACAACACCTATCTCTCATTGGGATTGAGTGTGCATTCTTGGTGTGAGTTCATTTCAAGTTCAGTTTTCTATTTGGAGCTAACGCTAACCGAGTTGATTAAGTGCTGGTTATGTGTGTTAAAAAAAAAAAAAAATTGGTTAGCATATTTGATTGAGTATATCCAGAATGAGAAGTTCACATATACATCCTATTTAGGAGAAGAACCAAAAGGTGAGTGTTGCCACAATGGACATCAACAAATTTGTCGAATAGTTCATGAGGGAATGTGAACATGATTCTTCCATATTCCGTGCAGAATATCAGAGCATGTCAGATGAGTTCAAGAATGATGTTTCTTTTGACTGCTACTTGAATTGTGTGTTGATTAGGTATCTTGCAAAAGTGGGTGTAGTCAATTACATCAAGAAAAAAATTAAAAGAGAACCAGAACTTGCCATGGTTGAAGAATCAAGGAAGGAAGAAGCAAAAGGATCTGTTTGTGGTTTGCAGCCCACAAGTAAGCAAATTGAAGAGAAAAATCAGTCAATTAGTGTTGCAGAAGACACAAGCAAGGTGCACATTTTGGTTCAAAATGAAAGTGGGCTTGATGAAGATACCTTGGCAAATGAGGAGATTAAGTTAGAGTCCCAAAATACATCCCTAGACTTGCATGGGATGGGAAATAATGAAGATTGTTATGGTAAGAAGATCATTACAGCAGTCTTGAGTCCTAATAAGGATTCAACCAATGAAGATCTTCAGACAAATGGCTTCTCAAAAGATGCTGGTGGAACAGTTGTGTGGGATAAGTACGTTGAAGAAGAGCAAGATGAAGCAAATACTAATGGTGTCTTTGAACCAGCTTATGACCATTACGAAAGTGATGTTGTTGATGGTGATTCCGATGTGTTTTTATCTCCTCTTGTTGAAGATTTAGTGAAGGATAATTCTCTACTTGTTGCTGAGCCAATTCCATATGAAGAATTAATGACAAGTGTCCAAGAAGACTTCTTTGGTATGTATGTGGGCACTAATGATAAAATCAGCAACACATCTACTCAAGATAATTTCATTGAAGAAAAGCATGACAAAATATTCAAAGCAACCAGCTTTGATGATTCTATAATCCGATATAATGCTAGTGACTTGGGTGGTAGTGGGTTTGATTATCAAACTACATCTGTGGAGAAAGTTATAGATGAAGATTTCAGTTCAAGTGGGTTGAGGAGTGACTCATTCAAAGAGTCAATAGTTGAAGAGGAGCATGATGATCTCTTTCCTATTGATCATTGCAATCAAACCTTTCACATTTGGGATCCGGGCACGATGTCTCCAAGGTATGATAAGAACCGGAGTGGGATAAATTCCCCTTTGATCCTGATGAAGTTCAAAAATCAGTTTGCAATGCAAGTAATGAAGTGATCTTTGGAGGAGAAGTTGCAGCAATGGCTAATGAGAACGTGATTTCTTATGTTGAAGAGAAGAATGTTTTAAAATCAGCAAATGGTTTGGATGCCTTTCAAAATTATGCACAAGAAGAGTATGAGAACTTGAAAGGTCAAGATAGAGGAACTAATTTGTTTGAAGAAGCTTGCTTGGCAAAGCTCCATAAAAATTCCTTCGAGGTGGTTGTAGCCACTAAAGCAGAGTATGTTGCTACCAAGATTTTAAGAGCATCAATCAATAATGATTCATTGCTTGAAGATATTGTTGACAAGCCTTCTATTCAAGAATTATGTGTTGAAAAAAGAAGGGAGGAAGCTGATTTTGAAAATCATGACAATGAAAACAAATCAGAAAAATTGATGTTTGATGAGCGTAGTCTCTTTGCTGATTGGGATCAAGGGCCTAAAGAGCTGCAAGTTTTGAAGGATAACTTATTGGTTTTAGAAGAGAAAATTGTTAAGGTGTTATCAAGATTTGATAGCACACACAATTGTATTGAAAAACTTTACTGGGAGCTGCAGTTTGAAGAGAGACAGAATGGCGTTAAGGGTGGAGACACTCTTTCCATGGTGCGAACCATCAAAGAAGCATTGGAATCAATAAAAATAGATTATTTGCATTTGCTCTCAGATAGAGATGATGCCATTAAGTTTGCTGAGGAAACCTATGATGCCTATCAAGAGAAGGAGAAAGAGGTTGATAGTCTTTGCCTTGATCTTACCTTAGCTCATCACTCTTTTTGCAAAACAGAAAATCAATCATCTATGTCAGCCACACTTATGGAACAAGAAGCTAATACAAGGCTAATGGAGATTAAGCAAATAGTTGAAGGAATAAATGAATTTCATAATGTTGAAACAATGCATAATGCCATAGAGATTCATTATGTTGATAGTGATTGGAAGGTAAATCAAGAGTGTGAACTCTTGAGTTGGGAAGAGAATTTTCCTCAAGAAGGGATAGCTTGCAGCCATGAGCGAGATGTGATGACTGGTAATGTGTGTGATATTCATCACACTAAATTCTATGGATCAGCAACTAATGATGGGCATCTTCAAGTTGAAGAAAATGTGCATGAATTTTATGAAGACACCAACGAAAAGGATGAAGGAAATATTGTTTCTATGATTGTGTACAACAATCCACCATCTTCACATGATTTGTTAAATTATGAGTTGATTGACAATTTCTATGTGGATGGCATTGGTAAGAAGTTTTATGTTTTTGACATGCATAATTTTATAGTCAAGCATAAGATAATGTTGGTGGATCCATTCTATATGTCAAGCAACACTCTCTTGGGATGGATAGTAAATGAGCATTTAATGGTGTTCAAACTTGAACTGGCTGGTTTTCACTCAACATTAACCAATGGAAGAGTACCACCTATCTTAAAATGGTTGATGATGTCAGGTCTTGGAGAGATGCATCAAATTGTGGGAGCACTTTCAGACTTGCCCCTTTGGTTTCTAGATTATGCATTGTTGATGAGGGATTATTCTAAAATGTTGGTCATGAAAGGTTCAAACTTTGCTTTGATGGTTGCAGTTGACTACATGGATTTGTGTGCTCGAGACTTTCACTATGGCTCTTGGAGATATGTTGGGAATTCTTCCCAATGTGTTGGAGATTATTTGCGGTTGGGAATTCACGCTTGGAATTCTCAATATGGCTTGATGGAGATTGTTGCAAGTAGAAAAAAGGATATTTGGAGAAATAAGGATTCAATTCTTAGAATCTTTGATGTGGCCCCCATCTTTACCAACCATTTGATGGTTCTTTTTGCTCATCAACTGGTGAATTGGAGAGATATTTTGAACAAAGGAAGGTTTAACGTTGGGTTGGAGTTTCTTGAGAGGATGTTTCCATCCTTGAGCCTGAGTAGTCGTGCTATTATGGACACTGATTTTCATTGTTGCAGCAGTTGTTCAATTCTTTGCACACTGATTTTCCTAAAATCAGACTTTAAGTGGTTCATTTCAGATTTCATGGGCAGCTGGTACACTCATTTTTTCTTTTCACAATCTTTTATCAATGATGATTTTTGGCTTCAAAAGTGGGTAATGGTGTTTCATAGTGATTCAGATCAGTATTGGATGGTGTTCAAGTTATGTTCTAGTGGCTTTCTTTGTACAATCTCTTGCACTAGTGTTTGGGGCAGCGAACCTTTGCTTGATTTGGTTCAACTTTTTGAGACTTTGAGGGAGAGATTGGTGGAAGTTTTCAGAGTTTTTCTTGAATATGTCAGAATTACTCAGAGGAGGCATTATACATCCTTAAGGAGCTTTGAGGATGCAGTTGCTATGACTTTGCAAAGAGCTGTTTTTTCCTTCGCAAACAGCTATGATGGAATCACATTTGCTGTTGTGATTTGGTTTGATGCTTTGAGGAGTGATGTTGATGAGAATATTTTTGAGTTGTTTAGATTATTCTTCTTTGTTCTCGGAATGGTGATTGACATTGACATTGCAGATGTTAATTCCTCAGAGTTTATTGAGCATGAGACGCTGCTAGATTTTGATTCAATTCCTTCTATGTTGTTTGACTTGAATTTTAGGCATGTTATCACTTTAGGGTTCTTGAGGGATGCGTTAGATGCGATTATGGTTATTAATGAATTTCCATTTGTATATGGTCGAGTAAATGACATCGGCTATGAGTGGGGTTTTTGAGATGGACATGGGACCGGGATCCTATATATTTTGATAGGATCAGTTTGGAGTGTTAATAGCATTGCCAGGGACAAAACAATTTTAGGAAGAGACAAGCCTTAGTATCCCATTTTGGCCATATACTCTTCTTTGGATTTAGCCTATTTACGGGAAAATCCGTAGGCTAAAATTTGATAGAAACAGGTTTTCCTCTTTGATTACCTTTCGGTTGGCATTCGAGGATGTTATGCTGGAGACTTACCCGGTTTACTATTTTAGCAAGTCTATCTTTGGCGATATCTATGTTGCGACAATTCCAATCCTTTGCGGAGTTGTTTGGTTGGCTTTCTGTTGGTTTTGAAGTTAACTTACTATTTGTGGCATTTGCTATTTTTAGTAAGTTCATTTATGGCATAAGCATCATCATCAACTTGGTTCAGTTTGGCATTTGTCAGTTTGCTAATTTTAGCAATTCATCGATTACTGGCTTAGGCATTGTATTTGAGATTTATCTCCTTGAATTTGAGTTTCGGACTTAGTCAATTTTTCATATCTTGAAGTTGTACTTACGCCTAGGCTTGATGACTTCAAGTTATTTTAAAAAGAAGGGAGGACATAAAAGAGGAGTCAAGTGAGCATTTAATTATTTAATAAATGCTTTATTATTTATAATATAGAATGGATACCTAAAGAGGAAGTTAGATGATATTTTATTATTTCAAAAAGTAAAAGGCAAAAGGTGGCGTCCCTTTTGGAAGTTGAAGTGTTCAACTAAAATTGAAAAGTTCTTATTGCTTCATTTGCTAACTAAAGCTTATATATTTGCTGCTTTATTTTGAAGAGTTGATTATCAATATTTTTATGCTAATGTTATCGTCGAAATGACAACTTTATTTTAATGCGCCGAGGGATGCTTTACCTCTAAGTTTCAATCCAATTTAAGTGTTTGAAATACAACGCTTAGTTGAGTCATTTTAAGCATCTCAAATCTGACTAATGATTAAGACTCAATAGTTGAAGATTTTGATGAAATTTCAATTTTGAGTTAACGTCTGATCCATGACTGAAAGTGGTTTTTTCTTTCTTCTTTTGGAGTGAATTTAATTTGCTTGTGGGTACTTTTCCAATCCATTCCTATACCCAAAGTGACCATCTTTGGAGAGTTTCAGATTTTAGTTTTGAGTTTATGATTTTTACTTGTCAAAATCGCCCTTGATCAAGGCCATACCATTCTGGAACATTGGGAATTGTGCTAAGAAAATAATACTCATCATTTGCTGCTGTTTCTTCATCATGGAATGGGCGCCTATCTTCTAGGAGATCGGTGGCGATTTCCGCGTCATTTGGAGGAGTAATTTGACCAAGTTACTTAGGCATTTAGTAGATTCGGTTTGCTGGTTGAATTTCCGAGTGATTTTTTATGGGGCTGTTACTTAATTCTGATTTTGGTCTTATGGCCGGATTTTGGAGTGTTATATGTTTGCTTGGGGTTTCATACTTTAACATTTCACAAGGTTAAAATTTCTCTATCATTGTAATTTTGTATTATGCGAGTTTAGATTTGTAAAGGTTGAGATTAAAGCTTCACCTAATCCAGCCATTTCGATTCGTGTTGTTTATCAGATATCCATTCGCCAGGTGGTATTTCTGGCCCGGATTACGCGTGGCGGATGAATTTATTTTAATTGCCAATCTTACGCTGTTTTGGTGGTGTAGATGCTTTCATAGGTACAGTTATCCCAGCTATCCCGGTTTCTAGTTTTCAATTCAGCACTCCGTCATATGTTAGCACCTCGCCCTCAGTGGGATCTTGAGTGCACATTCTTGGCGTTAAGTAGTTTTCTTTCAAGTATTTTCATTTAGCTCCTCCGCCATATGACAACACCTATCCCTCATTGGGATTGAGTGTGCATTCTTGGTGTGAGTTCATTTCAAGTTCAGTTTTCTATTTGGAGCTAAGCTTCATAAAGGAGTTGATTAGAGGTGCTGGATTTATGGCGCCGTTCATCGAAAAAATTGGTTGTATATTTCAATATCTCTTTTCCTTCCGTAGACTCCCCCTTTATGGTCTGTATAAAGACGTGGCCTTTCAGGAGAGCGTTGCGACGCTTAAGCAATGGTCGGTTCTTTGTAGTGTCCGCCAAGATGAACCATTTGTATTTGTTATTTAGCGATGTAACTTCATTCTAATTAATGTTTGTAAAATATGTTATCTAATTTATATTACAATCACCCTTATTCTAATGATATTCACAATATGATTTATTTTATCCATATTTATTTGAGCATATAATAATATTTAAATTTGGGTATTCATTGTTTATTCATTCTATTTATTAATTGGTATTGAGAATTCTCAGATTTATCATTAATATTATATTTATAATTATAATATTACCAACGGTAATTATAATTATATTTAAATCGTATTTAATACCCATGATTGGAATTTGACAATTATTTGTATGTTATTTATTTATTTGTATTTCCATATCTTACTGTTATAATTTTCGGGGACATGACAGTCCTCCCTGCCCGAGATTGCTTGTCCTCAAGCAATCAAAACATCTTTTTACTTCAATCGTCGCAACTCGTCATCTCAAGAAACAGTTAGGCAAACAAAATTTTAATTAATCTTTAAAGCATAAGACACCATGGAGTAAACTTGTTTTTGAAGACACATTTTGGAATGAAGCAAACACATGGAACTACTTAATGGGCCACGAATACACATATGGTATAGAGAAAATATTTCAGACATGTAGCAACCAACCACATATAATAGTCACTTGTCATACGCAAAACAGTCACATCACCTCAGCAATGAAGCCAGTAACATACGAAGCATGAGAAAACCTTGAAAGACACATAAGTCGTGTTACAAAGCATATTCAAAGCATTAAGAGGGCACTCATGTATGAAGAATCTTGACAAACATGAGTTAATCACACATAAAGCTATCATGAAATAATCATGTTGAAGGCACATCAACCACATAACCAATCACAAGATATGATACATACACTTACAAGTAAGGTGCATTAATACACTCAAGATATGCAAATACACTCAAAGAAATATACATGTTCAATTGAAATTTTACACTCAAGAAATATAACGGAAATATACACATGCAAAAACATGCTAAGGCACATTAGGCATAAAGCAAGTATGTAAGACATGAGGTACACTCATAAGACATGAATCATACATTTGAATACATGTAAGCAGTAAAGCATGAAGTACAAGCATGAATAAATACATGGAGCATGGAAGCATAGACTCGAATACATACGGCATGAGGTATTCATGAAGTATACACTTAAATATATAAAGCATGAGGTATGCTTTTCAATTGCAAGTATGCATGAGAATGGATTAAACATGCTGAAAACACACCAATCATGAAAGACACATCAGGACGTTATCCACAAAGCAGTTATGTTAAATATATTAGCCATAAATGTATACAAGATACAAGCATGGAGCAAACATGAATACATTTCTAAAGCATAATCATAGATTACACGTGAAGCATACAAAATACACTTATAAATACATGTAGTGCATCACGCAATGCAATACAAATACATACAAAAGCATCAATCAATAAATTACACATAAGGCATGCAAATCATGCAATTATACTTTAGGGAAAGTAATACACTTGAAGCACATACATAGAGCACATAAACCCAGACAAGTATCTAATGCATAAATACTCATAAGGTAGGAAGCAATATAGATACACTCTAACAAGAAGCATACATAGAGGAATTGCACACATGGAGTGAGAAGAATTTTAGTCATTACTTAAGATATGAATATGTAGAGCGTTCAAGTACACTCAAATTTACTTCTATGCACAAAATATAAGCATATCATGCATTCAATAAATGGAAAATACACAATATGAAGCATTCATTTGAGTATACATAAAGCAAAAAATGATCATACATGTAGATACACTCAATAGATACAAACAATTACATACAAGGCGTGAATTACGCAAACACAAGCATACACTTAAGAATGTATAAACGTACATCAGTCATGAAGTGAACAAGTAAGATGCTAACCAAGAAACAAAACACCATAAGTTTGGTAAAACATGAAGTATATGCACGAGTGCAGGAAGTCACAAAGCATACGTATGAATATATGTAAGTCGTAATGTATACACTTGAATATAAGTCATTGCAAATACCATGTCATATACACCCAATACATAGTCACGAAGGAAACACTTGAATTCAAGGTCACAGAGTATACAAAGTCAGATGGTATATCCTTGAATACAAGTACATCTCGAATTTAGGTACAATCCATCGAATATGCACTCAAATATAAATACAAGATCATATACACTCAAATATAGTCACAAGTCAACTCAAATACACATACAATCATAGAGTATACACTCAAATACAAATGCAATCATAGAGTATATACCCAAATGCAAATTCAACCACAAGTCATAAGTATACTCTCAAATACAATCACACACGCATGAAGTATACTGTCAGACAGTTGGGGAAGGGGATTCGGTGCATCCCATACTACACCGTGGACCCCTCCACAATCCCAAGGTCATCTAGTATATACACTAATGAGGTACAATCATACTTCATGAAATAAAAATACTAACTTGAAAGATATTAATCAAACATAGTGAAATCATGAAAACCATTCTTATCATATTAATCACCTGTAAATCATATGTAATCATGCATTCAACCTATAAATTTCTAAGCAACTAAATAGATATTAAAACACCCCAAGTTATCATCTCTTTGCTCATCCAATTCACAAAGGGGCAGGAGTGGACCACACACAAGGATGCCCTTAGCGCCTCTCTTCTCAGCCCAAAGGTAGTCAACAAACACCCGTTGTACTGACCCCCTTGGCCCTCCTGGGTAGACCCGCAGTCATCCAAGAGGGTGGCCTACCTTGAAGAGATCCTAGTACCTGCTCTCCTTCATGGGCGTCCAATCCTCCTCTCCTATGATTTGATTGAAACAGAATGATAATTTGGTAAGGGGTAGTGTTGATGCGATTTTTGTGACCTCACCAATCAGCCGAAGAACAAAATAGTTTGGGCTACTCCGTTCTCTCTTGATCAAAGTATTCCATGCGCTAAGATTGCGAGAAAGTTCGCATGTTCAACTCCAAGGTTCCTTTAGTGCGAATAGACCCAGCTTGGTTGATGTGTATTGCTGTGTTCGTACGAGGGGACTTACACAATTGTCCAGATTTCTTGCAGTTAGCAGCTAATGTATGATTTTGAAGGGGATTCTCATGTGTATGATTTGGCAATGTGGTTCTTTTTCCTAAAACTAATCAGAAAGTGCGGAAAGTAAAAGGGGAAGGGCCTAAGAAATTTGAACTCTATTCTAAATGCAGGGTATATGGGGCTTCGTTTCAATAGACTTCAACCAGATTTCGCCTAGCCTCCGTCGGACAGCCTCAGCAAAATCGGTGCAATCTTCGAAGGAGATGAAAGGTATTCAAGTTACAGTCTAACATACGTACACCATCAGAACAACGCATGTAAGTATGTAAGCCATAACCGAAGTTAAACACAAGATAATGTCCAGTTGACCACGCAAGGCAGACTTATCATCAACAAGCCGCTAGTGGTATGGAATAAAGCGAAGCTATCTCAATAAAACACCATACACCGAAGTAAGCTACTTTGCATGAACTAAGCTACTTGGATACGAAAGGAAGAGGAAACCTTGCTAGCATTTCATGACAAGACGAATTCCATCATCAATGAAAAGATCTATTATCATAAAATGTGTTACACAACAATCTCTTCAAAAGTTTTCAAAGGGAAAACTTTCTCTCTTCTCCAAATTATGCAAAAATGCTCTACAATCTAGCTCTAACTCTATCTCAATTCTAGCTCTGATCTAATCTCTGATCTCCAATTTCTAATTCTAATAATGCCTTACAAATGAGGGGGACTCCCCCTTTTATAGCTAGCCAAGTCCCAAAAGACGGCTAGGGTTACAATTAATAGAGTGGCCAGAATCGTGCCACCTCAGCCCTAACCCTAAAAACTGCCAGAATAGGGAGTGGTACATTAAATGAATCAAAGATTCCCACTCACTCCCAAAAATAGCAAATGCAATAAATGATCCATATTCAGTCTTCTAGAAGTTCCTCGTCCAGTAGTGTGTTCCCATTTGCCTTCTCTCTGATTGCCAACTCAACAAATCTGCTAAGTACGGCCTCAACCTCCTGAGCTGAAATCGGTGGAACACAATCTAACTAAAACTCTAACACCGTGACTGAATGCTCGTGCCTTGTACAAGATTTTCTCCAAGCAGCTAATGAGTCCTGCGTGTTCTGGATCAAAGTGGAGAATGTAGCAGTATTCTCAAAGTCATCCTGTACAAAGGTCTTAACATCTACTTGAAGAAGGGAACCCGACAAACCCCTCAAATTATCAAAACTTATCTCCCTCTGGACTCGGCCGCCCTAGCAAATATGGCCTCAGCGAAAGTGTTACGAACTCCATCTATAATGTTGGCCATAGCCTTGTATGTATCTGGTGAGGAATCGCTTTGTCTTTGCATCGAAGAAGCCAGCATACTGTATGATAAAATTTGAAGAATACCACTTAGAGGAAATCATATAGGTCATTAAGCACGAATGACACCTCCATCAAATGAAACCCAAGCTGCGGCAGCTGCCTCAACACCTCAAGGCCATTTGGATCACGCCTGCGATGAATTGGAAGCATGCTTTAAGCATGATCCACGCATCCATCCGTGTCAAAGATAGAAGAGGCCTCTTTGAAGGCAAAGGCAAAGGTCTCCCATGAAATTTCTCCGTCTCGATCACGAACTCCGCATGACCCGTTTATGCGCTTCTGTGCCATCCTCCCTGGCTCCACCACTAAGCGTCGACTCTCACAAGATATCTGCTGGAGGCTCTATCACTGGTACATCCTGCCCTCGAGGACGAGACAACTGCTGTACATATCCAACTAACGCCTTATGTTCTCGTTTCAACTTCTTATATTTCCCTTCTTTCTTGAATAATCTATCCTTGAGGGCAAGGAAGGAGTTATCACACTCCTCAACAATCTGAGCACCAGTAGGGCGTCCCAAGTCAAGGGTGGTGACCACATAGTTTTCAGGAGCTGCTTCATTCCGGTCACACTCGACTCGTGGGACAGCAACGTGAAGAGTACGAGAGCCATCCTCATCAGTGGAGATCTTCGAAAATTTTCTTGCCTTCTTCTTCGGTGGAGGGGCACTGATCCGGTTCAAGAACTCTTCCATCTCAACTGCTGGATCAATCTCCTCACTCGGGCTTCTTCTCATTCTATCCTTTAGCCAATCGGGCACCTCATATAGTATATCGAAGGGCTGCTGCTCCTGTGCCTCTACTTCTCTAACCTGTTCCACCTCTTCCTCATTCTGGCGAGGCTCATTGTCCTCAAGTGGCTGAGTGTCACCTGACACTATATCATCATCGCCATCGTTCATGGCCGCCTCTAACTCCTGCTGAAACTGAGGGTCAGTAATAGTCCCCTCATCATCCTGCTGATCCTGCTGATCAACCCTAACAGGTACAGTGGCACTCTGGCCAATTGACTCCCTCCGTGGAGGCTGAATATCACTCTGTATCTCCGGTACCTGATTCAATGCAATTCTCTGATCAGCAAACAAAGACACCTCCTGTATGCTTGGAGAACGTGTCTCCAAAGGTACTGCCACTGTGACTCGTGGAGGCGCTGGCTGAACTAATTCTTTCTTTCGGGACTCTGGTCCTCTTGTGATCTGTTTCTTTCTTCCTGTGGTGGGCGTCCTGTGATCTCCCATCAAGTTGTAAGTCAAAGCAATTGACCTACTTTTCAATCTGTTCACCTTTCTATCAACCCATGCCCTGGTGAATGTCATAACCGGGATGGATAGAGTATCAAGATCAGCAACCTCGGGCTCTGACCAATCAATAGGCGGAAGTGGAGTGTCCCGAACAGTTGCATAGTCTGGATGAACAACATCCATATCTTCGCTGACCTGGTCCGGAACTGGAACTACCTCACACTCCCTGATCAGAGTAATCGGCAACCTAGAGAACATTCTCTTCCTCACTTCAATCTCATCAACTGCATCAGCCCAATAATCCTCAATGGTGGCCTTGTGCTTGAATTCCTCTGACAACACCCAGTTGATGTTATGGTGTGGGTCATAGTGTTGTCTACTTGTGTGATATGAGAAATGATAGAATTGAAGCTCACTCTCAGCTTCCCTAGCTGCCTGTATCGAAGGACAAACCTCATCCGAGTTGCCCATCACAATTGGAAACTCTATCCCTCCTTTCTTCTTTTTCTTCTGTATTTTGTCAAAGGCCAGCAACTGTCTAGCTATCTCTAGCATTATTATTTTATCTGTTGGGTACTTAGGCAGCCTATAAGGGTATGACGAGAAACCTTGCAGCCTAATGTATGAAAATCTCGGAAATTGAATAAACCAGCACCCATACCTCTCAATCAGCTCCTGTGCATTTCTAGAGATTCTGCACTGTAACCTCTCCTGGAGTAGCCTCGTGATGTACATGGTGAATGAATCGTTGACACGCTTATAATGGGTTGTGCTCGAAAGGTGCAACTGCGTACATGCCTCATGAATTTTGAACTGGTGGGAGCCACAACCGATGGGTTCCTTGTAAGAAATTCCTCTGTACCTCGTCATCCGTGCCAACATGTAAACAAGATAGGAGCTCATGTAGAACGTTTTAGTCCTCCGCAAACTCAGGAGCTGCTCATGTATATTATCACTAATCATCTCAGCCCAATTGACATAATCCTTGCCTTCTAACACCAGGTTGATGTAATAAAACATCAAAGGCTAAAAAATGTAAGACTGTGGGCAACCACCAATACCCGCTTTCGGCTGACATGATGAATCACAATACTCTGTTTGAGGTCCTCTGCTTTATGATCGTTTGAAGCAGCTTAATTCTTGAAGGCGATTGCTCATCCAGTGAGTGTTAATTGTGTCCATGCATCGTTCAAAAGCAGAAGCATACATACGCTCCGCTCGCTCCCTGGACTTGTAGATCATGTTTCTATGCACCGGGATCCCAAAGCTTCACCAATGGCTGCCGGAGTGAGATTGGCAAGTACTTGGCCATCTGGTGACGTGATCGACCGGTGTTCTTTCTCGTAGCAATTGGCGCACTCCATAATCAACTCAGAACACTGAATAGCTGGCGGGAAACCAGCAGCTGCATATAGTCCACTTCGGACGATGTTGTGCGAAGTGACCGAAGCCCGATGACTTCCAATCCCGAACAGCCTATTCTTGAATGTTTCGGGTTAATGAGCCCAAGTTAAGTATCCGTCAACTTGCCCGCTGAAATAAACCGTCATTGAATGTTTCTTGAGCTTCTTAATCCGCGGCTTGTCACGGAGGGCACCGATGTCTTTTCGGTTGTCTCGCTTCAGCTTCATCACCGACCTCTTCTCTTGAATAAGTTCAAATTCCGACACTTAGAACGGATTTCTTGATAACCAGCAATCAGCAATTTTTAAACTTCTATATCCTTGCACTTCAAACCAGCAATCAGCACATAGCGAACTTCTTAACTTTGCACTTCAGACTATCAACTAGCAATCTCACAAACTAGCACTTTCGTATTTTTGAGTTCTCAACATTTCAACTCAATACAAGGCGTCTCTTTCAATTCTACTCCAGCAATGGCGTTTTACTTCACTAAGCTCAATTAAGATAAGCAAGTTTGAATCCAAATTCCTAGCAATCGGCGTACTTACCTCAATGAATCAGATTTCAGCCACTAGCAAAGTCGTACCTCCTCAAACACTTAAGACGTCCTCTTCAACTCTCAGCAACTTAAGCTTCAGCAAAATACCTCTCAGTAGCTCAAGGCGTACCTTCTTCTACTTCAGCAATGGCGCACCTCTTCAGCAAAAATCGAATTTTAAATTCTCCAAGCAACAGTTTGCTGCAATACTTCACTCTCAGAGCAAGTTCGACTTTTCCAGTTGTGAAAACAAATGAAAAACCTCTCCATTTTATAGCTAGAATTCAAATTCTAGAAGACGTTATTTTTAGCCAGTGCCATTAAACTCCACTACTCCACTTCAAGAATTCGAATTTTCCCTCTCTGATGTTTCTGACACTTGTCTCCAGTCGTCGGGAATATTATTCTTCTAGAAACTTGACTTTGACTGGCGTTCTGGATTTTACTTTCGAAAATTTAATTTAATTCATCGTCTTTTAACTCACCAGCCGGAGTTCTGTTACTTGAATTCGAATTTTAAACTTCATCATCTGCTCTGGAAAATTCATCCTCGAAGAATTTAAACAACTTACCTAGGGAACTCCCTTCAGATTCATCGCTTGAAGAAAATTCACTTGAAAACTCATTTCATTCATTTTTGCCTTAGAAAATTTAAAATTCTCCCTTAGGAAAATTCACAATTCAAGCACTGATTAAATTCTTCACTGAAAAAGTGTTGGCGAAGCTTGAAAGATTTAGAAATTCATTCATCATCACGAATGTCCAGTACCCAGAAGCAAATTTTCGTTAGAACACCTCGAATCCATGGGTACCCAACGAACGGGTTCATTTAATTTATCAATTTTGAACCTTAGAAAAAATATCAATTTCATCATTTAAACTCGTTCTTCGCCTGTGATCACTCTGTGTTGCTCTGACTTCTTGAAGAAAATTGAATCTCCTTGCAATATCATCATCTCTGGATTTTATCACTGAGAAAAGTTGCTCGCCTTGGAAAATTTTATCAATTGAGTTCTAGGCATATTTTCCAAGGAAAATAATTTTGCCTTAGAAAATATTTAAATCATCTCTTGCATTTTGAGAACTTGCCTTAAAAAAATTTTATTTCATTTGCCAGTGGAGAGAAATTTCTATCAACTTCATTTGGAAAATTTTATATTCCCGGCACGCCTTGCACATTTTATTCTCACTTCATCCCGTATCACTTCACACTTGGAAAATATTTATTCAAAAGCCCAACGCCTTAGAGATTTTTTTTTTTAACACTTAGCAAACATTTTATTTTCTCCCTGAGGCGCCTAGCATACTTCAAAACATTTCAACGCCTATAAGATTTTTTTTAAAATCACCATATAACTCCCTAGGCGCACACTTCAC
This sequence comes from Sequoia sempervirens, assembly GCA_007258455.2. Taxonomy (NCBI): domain Eukaryota; kingdom Viridiplantae; phylum Streptophyta; class Pinopsida; order Cupressales; family Cupressaceae; genus Sequoia; species Sequoia sempervirens. The sequence goes on from VDFB02101581.1 coordinate 22,021, forward strand.
ACTTAACACCTTGGAATATTTTCCACGCCTTATAACTCCCTTGCTCTAGGCGCACACTTCACACTTTGAGAGGAAATTCCAACGCCTAGCAAAATTTATCTAAGGCCCACCACCTTGGGCGCATTTTAAGTGTGGAGGAGGATAACGTACAAGCCTTCACCATGCTAGGTAACACTTTTCACCTTATTTACCCCTTGTATTCACCATTTACCATTCAAACATGGGCGCATTTCCTTGTAGGAGGAGGACGAACTTGCAAATGCCTTCATGTGACTTTTCAACTTCCGTTTTTTGTCCTCATGTGAGCTCATTTGGGCGCATTTAGGAGGGTGAGGAGGACGAGTTTGCAAGCTTTGACTTTTTGTTGACCCCTTGCAACCTTGGGCGCATTTCGCCCCTGCTGGTGGATGAACTCTCCAACATCCTTGGGTGACTCTTCACCTTCCACGTTTTGTCTTGACATGGCCTAGTTTGGGCGCATTTTGGCCTTGGAGAAGGATGAAAATGTTTGACCTTGTTGACTTTCTTTCACCTTGGGCGCATTTTCATGCTTGTGAAGGATGGGCGCATTTTGACCCCTGAGGCGGATTTCTCATACTTAGAAAATTTTTCAACTTTCCTTCTTTCATTTTGGGCGCATTTTGCCCCTGCCGCAGGATAAAAACCTTTGACTCTCTTTGACTTTCCTGCCTTGGGCGCATTTTGCCCTGGGTGGTGGATGAACTCACACTTAGAAATTTTTATGCCTCTTCATCAATCTGGGCGCATTTTGCCATGCCTGCTGGACGAGACTCCAGACTTAGAAAATTTTTATCATCCTCGCCAGCCTACGTGCCCTGCTATTTATAGTAAATTCTCTGAATTTGGACTTCTGAAGCTCGGAATGGCCTGAAATTTTAAACATAGCGTGCTCATGCCTTTA
>VDFB02101582.1:0-22355 GCA_007258455.2 Sequoia sempervirens
AAGGACAAGCAGTGTAAATAACATATATCTGGAATGGACCTATCTCAAATAACCAATCCCTGTTCGACCCACAAGGCAATCTTACAAGAACAGTGCAATCTTCTGAGGAACACAGATTTTCAAATCATAGACTTGCATCTACAACCGAACTTAAGCACATTTGAATATACGGTCCAGGTTGACTTTACCAGCCTACTACAATCAGATAGTTACTGGGAGTATAGACCAGAGATAGCTACAAACATTCCAAATATGAGATCACAAACACCATTTGTCCAACTAAACTGATTTATTTCTAACTTTAAAACCCTAGATCTTCAAGCAATTTAAAAGATAGAACAAAAGAACCATGCAAGATGAGATAACACAAAGGATTTCACCAGGAAAACCACAATGCCTTCAATTGTATTAATCACCAAATGCTGCAACAATTCAACTGTTCTGAATATGGTATTTGCTTCAAGAAATTCTAAAACTCTAACTATTGCTCCTACTAATCTCTATTATTGTCTTGCTAATGTCTATATCAATTTTCTCAACTGTTACAATGAGGCAAAAATGCCAATTTATACCAAAATTTCCCCAAAACATGTCGGCCCAGCCAAACATTTTTACAAAAAAATAAAAACCGCCAAAATAGGTCAGCCAAGGAAACAAACTAAGGGACACATTTAATGCCATCATCCAAGTCGGCCAAGGCACAGTCCCCAAGGAAGTTCGGTCCAATGCATGCCCTATAATAATAGGGAAGCACAAATCTCGAAAAGAGCATTAACTGCTACTCCCTTTGTCTTTCCTCCGCGCTGGTAACCCTTGGACCTTCGAGAATATCCCGTCTAGCTCAGCAATAGGTGGCAATGGCAAAACCCTGAGTCGGCATTTAATTGAATCAATTCCCTCATTGGACCGCTCAACAGTTTTCTTCCAGTCCTCCCTGTTGGCCATGTACCTATCTATCACTGCCAAGTATGCAGCTGCATCATCAAGCAAATGGGAGGTGACAGTTCCATCAGATTCCGGGGCATAAACCTCATGCCACCATTCCTTCAGTTGATCTAATCTCAGATATTTGGGAGCTATTTTCTTCCTCCCTGTCATCACCTCAAAGAAGGCAATGCAACCGTCATAAATTGCAGTGAGGTCAGCATCAATTGATTTTCTTCGTTTTTGTATCTTTTTCAGGCCTCCCTGCCTGATCTGCAATGCCTCGAGCCACTCCCATGGTTCATCCAATTTAGCAGAAGGAAGGATTCCATCCTTACCCAACTGATCCTTGCCATATCCTAGAATAGTCCTTGACTTCTGCAGCAGGAGGTCTATGTCATTCTTATCCTGAGACAAGATGCTCTCTAACAGCTCCTTTCCCCGGACTGCATCCTTGCCCACAGACAAGATTTCCTTGATGGCTTCATCCCCTTGTGTCTGGACACCCACCAACCAGTCTATGGCAGCCTGAGTGGAGGCCTTCATCTTTTCAATACCGGAGATTGTCTCCTTTGGCAGAAATCCTGGAGTAGTAGAGGAGGACGGATGGAGAGACTGTAGAGGCTTCATGACCTCTTCTAAACTCCTCCTCAACCTTTCATTCTCCCTTTTCAGTTCTCGTTTTGATTGGGTCTCCTTCCTCAGTCTGTCCACAATCACAGCACTTGACCCTTCAAATTCCTCAATATCCTGCTCAAGGGAGGCCGGCCCAAGGTTAATAGTTTGGATGTTGTAATCCTGGCCTGTTACTTCATCTCTTGTTTTATCTGCAGCAGGGGTGGCGATGTGAACTACTTGGTTGTGCACCTCATCCCTTTCCACCCGGGAAATCACCCTTGTAGCCTTCTTCTTCTTGCCCTTACCGATCTGAGACAACATCTCATCCCAGTCAAGAGGGGTGTCCTCTACGATCACTTGTTTCTTCTTTGCAATTTCTTTCTCCACCCAGTCCGGGGCTACGGGGTCCGTCCGGATTCCTTCTGTATGAGTTTCCCCCGGGTCCTCTGTGGCTGTTACTTTATCATCCTCTTTCTCTGGAGTTTTCTCACTTTGACGAGCCTCCTCAATTCCCAACTCCGGAAGCACTGGTGATGGAGTTCGAGCAGGGATACTTTCCTCCGGTTCCGGTGATCCGCGGCCTTTCTCACTCTCCGGAGAATCCTCGTATTGTACCAAGGGAGAAGTATACCTTTCTTCCGTCTCCACCTCGAGCTCGGCAGCCTCATTGAATAATGTTCCTTCCTTGAACAGTTTTGCCTCTCCGCTGATTTCCTGCTCCTCTGGACTCTCCGGTTCTGGTGCGCTCTGTAGAGGAGAAACATGTTTATCTTGCTCCTCAACTGGTAATACTGGTGGGGAGTCTTTTGGCTATGCAGCATCCTTGGGGGAAGGGGTTCTGGATTTTCTGGTATACACCTTGGTCTTTTCCCCTCCGGAGCTCTCCACATCAACAACTGGAGGTTCATCCTCCGAAGCAGTTTGGTCTTTCTTCTTAGCCACCCTTGTAGTTCTAGCCTTCTTAGGCGGCGGAGGGGCATCCTTCTCTTCAGCTTTCTCTGCCTCTTCCTCATCTGAGGACTTGCTGATTGTCAGAGTCTTCCACCTGCGCTTGCCAATTGGTTTCCTCTTTGTTGCAGGTGCAGTTCCCTTAGGACCTCTGACTTTAATTTTGAATGGCGAGGTTTTGGTTGATTCCCCTTTGGGGCCCTCTTCCCCGGATTCTTCAGAAGTGGACATGGGGTTGAGATTCCCCATCAAATCAAAAGTACAAGGCACATTAGCATTCTCCAACACCCAGACCTTATGCTTAATCCAAGAAAAAGTAAATCTTAGCACTGGAGCCATCAAGTCTTCCAACTCTGTTACCTCAGGCTCATTCCAATCAATGTCTGCCACTGACCTGTCCTTAATGGGCTCATAAACATGATCTTGGACCAGCTTTCCATCGTCATCCAGCTGATCCGGAATCAGCTTCACATTATACTGTCTAATGGCCTCTACAGGCAGCCGGGAATACCTTTTCTTCCTCGCATCAAGGTCATCCTTGATGTTGACCCAGTAATCTTCTAATTCCTCCTTATGCCTGTATTCCCAGGTAGCTCTTTTCTGTGCCTCTCCGGTTATATCAAAGTTCAATCTCTTTGAATGGAAAGATAATCCATATGTGGCTAACTCCTCACCGGCCGTGTGAGCTGATTGGATGGACGGGCACATTTCCCCCACACCAATCCCAAGAGGGAAGTCACCTCCAAAGCCAGTCTTATGCTTCTCCTTCTTCACCACTGCATCAAACTCACAAATTTGTCTTACGACCTCCAGTAGCACTATGTGGTCAGTGGGATACCTGGGCAATCTGTAGGGTGCAACAGGGCATCCATCAATCCGGAGATAAGTGAAGGTGGGGAACTGGATAAACCATGCCCCGTAATTCTTGATCAGCCCCTTGGCCCCATCGGACAATCTGATATGTTCTGCATTCTGAAGGGTCCGGGTAATGTGCATTGTAAAGGCATCATTGGCCCTCCTATAATCTCTGTGTCCCAAATGTAGCTCCGGATAGACTTCGTAAATGATATCCTACCCAATAGTTCCCACCGGAGTCAGTCCCTTGTAAGGATAGGAGATGGCCAGTACATACATGATGTAGGAGGACATGGTGAACTTCTTCGACTCCAAGACATTCCTCAGTTGTTTGTCTATTTCCGCACTGATGAGACCTACCCAGTGATAATTTGTTCCCTGACTCATCTTGGTGATCACGTGGATCATCCAATTCTCCAATACTCTGGCAGTTTTAAGTCCGGCCACCCTGCTCAACAGTGTGATGGCATCATAGATATCCGGCCTGAATTTCACCCTGTGCAACTGTTTAGGCAACTTGGAGTGGTGGGATTTTGGCTTCTCCAGCCATGAATTAATGATCTGTTGAGCCTTAACTGGCTCGTTCTCATAATATGTTAGAGTTGTGTCAATGTTTAAGGCACAGACCAAGGGGAGATCCGGCATACTGAAGGCCCGAGCAATGGAGGCAGGACTGAAGTTTGCCAAGACTCGTCCCTCAGTGCTGACCACCATCTGTGTATCAAAAGCGTACTGTCTAGCACACTCCAAAATCAACTCGTAGCACTGGACCGCTGGAGGGAACCCTGCCACATGCACCAATCCTGAATTCATCATTCCTTGCCTCAAGGCTGATTGGTCCTTCTCAGTTGCTCTTTGTTTGAACTCCTCTTAACGCCACGCGCCAACGTTGGTGTCAGATATCTCAGCCCACATGGAAGATATCTTACTTTCTGGAACCTGACTCTTCATGTCTAATTTCAATCTCTCTGTCTCAGAAACTGAAGATGCCCTTGCACCACCCTTGGACTTCCCAGCAGCAGCCTTGCTTGATTCGGCCTGCACATTCAAGAATTATTATTAGAATTCAATTATTGAGCTCATATCAATCCAAAGGGTTAGCACACATCATATAAATCCATTAAAATCCATTGCTAATTGCCAATCTTTCGAGATCCGGAGAAATCCAATAATCCGGGAAAATCATGTAAACCGGGAAAATACCGTCGGGGCGGAATTTCAAAGAAATCCGACCCAGACGGATTCCTGCTGCCAAGGCATTATTAGACATATAAATCATTAATACGCTCGGAAAATCAAATGATAATCGTTAAAAAATTACTCATTAGCAATAGGAAATAAGCATAAACGATCATCCCATCAATCCTATCATCGAAATATACAAAAGAACGCAATCAGACAGGAAATCCGGAAAAAATCCGGATGGAATGGATTTTCGCGGACAGCATCAAATGCACCGGAAATTAACCCTGTCCGCGGAATAAGCCCAAACCGGGAAAATCCGGGAGCAAGGAAATTCCGCGACGGCCTCGGAAACCCGAAAACGACAAAATGTGCACCAAGACCCGAACGACCACGGGATCTCCACTACCTGAGCTCGAATGATCCTAAAACCGACGATAATCAACAATCTCAAGCAATGCAAAGGACCCAACTCCCAAAAGCCCTCAAAGGAAGGAATCCCCATGCTGAAATGATGATGCCCTAAATCAAACGATCGAATTTCCGCCATTAAAACCAGAGCAAGCTTTAGGGTTAAAAATATCGGTTCAGGATTACCTAGAAGCCCTCTAATCCTCATAGGACGGGAAACCAACATAACACGGGACAGAAGTCGCTCAAGCACAAAAATAAAACCATTGTTCTAGCCGAAACACCAAGGAAACCCTAATTTCGCATGGTAACACATTCGCGTCCGAAACAAACAGGCAGCCCGACCCAGAACGCCGTCTAAAGGATAAATATGCAATCAAACGGACAGATGGAGCTCATAGGGCACAGGAGATGGGGCCCAATAATAAAAACGGATCAATCCTGACTGTATAAATATGAAAACACAACCAAAACAAGGGCCGACCCCAAATTTAACAATACCCAGTGCAAGAAAACCTCAAATCATAGTGCAAGCAAATGGAAGGGCAGCGAATACATACCATGGATCAAAGCGAGCGGAAATCGAGCCCAGAAAATCGACCACGCGGCAAACACGCCCAAGCAAAGAGATATCGGCAGCAACACTCAAGCAATCCTCGCGCAAACAAGCCAAGATCAATTCTCAAAGCCCCAACCGAAAGTTCCAAATCGCCAGAGCAAATCGAGGAAGCAATCGAAGTTGGAATGAATTAGAAAATGCCCTAAATTCGCCCTTATACCCGTCTGAGCCAAGGTACCTCAGCCATTAATGCGCGACAAGACATTTCTGACAAGTTCGGAAACCCGAGCCCCAAGTGGAATTTCGGAAAATCCCAGAATGCGCGGATACACAGATTTCGCGGAAATGCAGAAACCGGGGAAGTCAGGAAGATCGGGATTTTGACAGAATCCGGGAAAATCCGATAGGACCGGAAAATCCCGAAGTCAGGCAGAAACCCGGAGTCGGAGAATCCTGCCAGAAACGGACAAGGAACCAGGGCCGGAAAAATCCGCCAGAGGCGGAAAATCCCGGATCTAGGAGAAAACCCGGACTTGGCCCAAAATGCAATTTCAATCAATTCCAACCTCAGGGCAAGGGCAAATCCAGCAAGACCAACATGTCAAGACCCTAAAAATGATAAATCCAATAAAATTAAAGGTCAAAGACACCAAAAAAAGGGGGTCCCCACTCCAAGTGGGGCGTGTGTGCGAAAACTGCACAACAGGCCGACATAAAGAAAAGTGAGTTCACGCCTAATTTATTGCGACAATGTTTTTCTCTACTTGAGATAGTTTGTGAAGAACTAAGGATGATTTTCTTGGGAAAAAACAGAAAAAATTCAAGAAGATATCGCCAGGTTGAGGGTAGTCATTGTCTTTTTACAGAATTTAGTTAAGAAGTCAGATTTGTAGTTCTAGGTTTTGAGAATTTCATGTCCAGATTTTGTTGTGTGGAATCACCATAAGATCACAAGCAAGGAACAGATTCTTGTGACTGTAATTATGTGATCCATAACTCTATTGGTCATGTGGCACAGTTGTGCTATAACAAATACATGATGTATTCATGTGTGACCCAAGTTTAATGTGGCTATGTTGTGATAGAAATTGAGGCACTCATATAATGTAGTTAATTCAGGTTGTATAATGTAGGTGTCAATCATCATTGGGTGCATTCAGGTTGTCTCAAGTTTAATAGGTTAAGATGTAATTATAGCATGATCGAAGAGTGATTACCTCTTGCTACAATAAAGAGCCTATAACTCTAGTTGATATGCAGAGTGGTTGTGTTATATCAATTATGTAGTGCATTCAAGCACAACCCATGTTTCATGGGCTATTCTAGAGAGTGATCAAGATTTTCTAAACCTTATGAATGTTACTTGACATATATTTGTATAATCTCAAATTCCTTCAGAGGCTTTTGAAGTATCAATGTATCCTATATAGGGTTTAGAATGATTTATTTTAATTAAAAAAATAAATAAATGATGTATTTCCCTGTAATTAGATAATGTGGAGATCTCCTAAATCTGCCCAATATCTGTTTGGCTAGCTGTATTCATTACTCCTAGCTACTAGAGTTTGCATGTGACATCTTTAATATCTTCATGACAGTGGCTTTTAAATAGATCTCGATCTTTGCTTTAATCCTTATCATGGTAACCCTTGAGTTCCATCATCCACCTTCAATCTCCTCTAAGAATGTTGTCTTAAGCTAGACTACATAGTATGCATATAAAGTAAGTCCTTCATACCCGCCATTGTTCCAAACCACCACTCACTGCCTTGCTTAAAATGTTGCCTCCATAAGCACAATAGCATGTTTTAAAATCATGGTTGTCAGTGATTGACCATTAAGCTCACCACTTTCATCATGAAGATACAATGAGATTTTTGTCTTCAAACTCAAGGCATTATGGAAGATAACATTGTGAATTGTTTGTTGTATACGATTCAATTTTCTTGCACATTTACTGCTTTGCTAACTTCCTTTAAAACTGGGTATTGCACCCTCAGCTACAATCTCAAACAACTCACTCACTATCACTTGAAGATTCCTTTCATGAGCATCCTTCTATAAAATCAAACTATGCCCTATAGACTGCCTACTTACTACAGGGGACTCATTGTTTCATGGTATTGTAGTTCTTAAGATCCTTCAACCTTATTGACACTACTTTACAGTCCACAAGGTATTATTCACTATTTCCCCATCTTTGACTAATCTCAAAACACTACTTAAACATGCAATCCACTACCTCCATTATACATTAATGGCTAAGAAGAAATATTAGACCTATGATTACCTTTGTTACTTCATTTGGGCGTTGTTCCTAAAGATTGCATTTTCCTTGTCTAACACTACCAAAGCATTTGAAAAACCCTTAAAAGGTCAGCAAAGGGGTAAGGAAACTCAGCATTAAAATCTCCACTTTACTATGCAAAGGTTTGGGCTTTATTATCTTATCCTTTACTCCGATGACCTCTTTTTAGTATCACATCTCAGAGTAGTATGGTTATTCTACCATAGATTGCGATATGTAACACATAATTATTGCTTCCCTGTGTAAGCTACAATATTTAGATTGCAGATTTTTGTTATTACCCTCTGATACCTCAATCTTTTTTGGTATTGCAACCTCACTAATCTGCTATAGTTATTGTTTATGTTTCTATAGATGCCTAGGCTTTTACCTAATCATGCTCTTACCAATATTTGTTGTTTTTAGTAGGGCTCTCTCAATGTTGAGGGCCTTAGGGATAAGCTCGTCATAAGAAGTGACACATTGCATCTTTAACTAAAAGGATAAATCTGTATTGACATTAGCAATGATAATTCTGACTTGTTACTCATTAGGAATGGTTCACTTGCTTTTTACTAGCTGTATCCATTATTTGTAGAAAGTTTGTGATCAAGTTCAATATTCTAATTTTAGGAGTCTTAATGGTTGGAAATCATAGTAAAATAAAAATTTAATAAGTTTGGAATTAACATTTTAAAGTATTTTTTGGGGTCATTAACTTCAGACTATCTTCTCTTTTGCAGGGGTGGTTGCATGCCAAATTTTTTTGGTGTAAAATATCAGAATTATTAGATTATGTTACCTGTCTATGAATACAAATTATTGGAGTGTGAGTTTGATATTTTTTGAAGATCTAAATAGTCAAGCTTGGTAAAGAAAAATCATGTCGGATAATATTAGTCCAGAACAAAATGAAGAGACACTTGATAGATTGTGGGCTAGATTGAAAAGAAAGGGTGATGGGAAATGTTATTGTCCTTGCAATAATTGCAAGGGCTTAAAGACGAGACGACTTTTAATCACAACAGCTGAGAAACATTGTAGGCAGCATGGTCACGTTGAAGGGGGCATGATTATCATTCATTGGTAAGTTGTTCATTATATGTGTTTATATTGATTGAATTTGTAAATGTTTATATTGTTTTAACATTTTATATATATATATAATCATTTGATAATGATCATGGTTTATTTGTGTCTATCATTATTATAAAGGTGGGGCACCCTAGGGAAGATGATATGGATTATCACGGCCCGGAGAATGTGGTTTTACAAGCAGACAAACATGGAGCTGTGAATATCGAAGATAAAGTTAATGATCCTATGGAAGAAGATGATCATGCACCATAAAACACAGTTGAAGATGATGGTACAAATACATTGTTCCATGACACATTTAGTGGCAGAGCTGATCATGATGATCAAAATGACTTTGATGATGTTCATTATTTACTTGTACTTGAGAAGGCATACGAGCCCCTTTATGAAGGCTCTGAAACAACTCTTCTCTCTACTGTATTGTTGCTGTTAAACTTGAAGGTTATGAATGGTTTATCAAACATAGCAATCTCACGAATGTTAAGGTATGTCATATATGTCATCTTTTTTCATCTATTTTAATTGTTGTTAGTTCATCAATAGTAAATAAAGGATGAAATATGTACCATTAATATTCTTTATGTGAACAAATTATATTTTGTTGTAGATTGATTAGTGAATTTTTGTTACCACCATTAAATATTTTACTTCGCTCATACCGAGATTTATGTGCCATTATAAAAGATATCAGAATGGAGTATCAAGCAATAGATGCATGTCCCAATGATCATATTATATATCATAAACAACAGGAATTTGCAACAGAATGCCCAGAATGTCATATCAGTAGATATCGAAAAGATCAAATAACCAAAAAGGTGTCTTGCAAGGTTCTTTGTTATATTCTCATTATTCCATGTATACAACGATTATTTAGGTGCGAAAGCTTAGCGCAATTGATGGATTACCATGCACGGAATAGAAGTGGAGATGAAATTCTTCGAATGCATGCAGATGGTTCTACATTTAGGGACATGGAGGAAAAATGGTCACACTTTAAAGAAGAACCTTGTAATCTCAGGATTTCATTGGGAGCGGACGGTGTCAATCCATTTGGAGAGCTGAGATCTATTTACTCAGTGTGGCCTATTTTTGTTATCAACAATAACATTCCTCCATGGATGTCAATAAAGAGGGAGCACATAATGTTGTCAATGATTGTTCCAGGTATTTGTTTACATCAATTTTTTTAACATAGTAGTATCTCATTTGTCTTATTTGTTGCATAGTGACTTATATTTTTTTCATTCAATAGTCATGTACATTAATTTATATATATTGCAGTAAAATGGTTATAATAATTATGTAATGTTTATGTTCATTCAACTAGGTAAGTACCAAGCTAAAGATATGAATGTATATATCGAGCCTTTTATCGACGAGTTACTAAAGTTATGGAATGGTGTGACTATGTATGACGTCTCCAGACCAATAGGACAAAGACAATTTCAATTCCATGCAATGCTTGTATGGACAATTCATGATGCCCCAGGGCTAACACATTTTTGTGGTATGTTATAACGTTTGACTACACTTTAACAATATTTAATTTGATGAAGTAGATATCATGCATATTTTTAAAATAATCTATTCATTATATAATTATAAAAATTGACATATTTAATCCAATTATATATATCATCTTGTAGGTCTTCAAACAAAGAGGACTTAATTTGCATGTCAATTTTGTGGTCCAAAGATGAAATCTCATCGTTCAACAAGTTTAGGAAGAAGTAGGTGTTTGATGAGTATAGGCACTTCCTCCATAGAAATCATAAGTATCAAACTACTGAAAAACATCTTTTCAATGGGAAAGAGGAGACTACATCAAACCTAGGAAGAATGTCACCTCGCCTATGGAAGTTGGAATATAATAGAATTAATCGTCAAGGTTATACATAAGATCAAATTGTTTATCTATCATATATGATATGTTTTGAATTTATATTTTTATATTGTGTTGTGTTTACTCATGTTGTAATTGACAATTATTGTTGCTGTTAATTTGTTTAACTTATATGCTTCATGAAGGTTGTCAAGGCATTAATGGCCGGCTTCCACAGGGACTGAAAAGTTATCCCAGATAATTTAGTAGGTTTCCCTACTATGAGTAGCTACAAATTGTGTATTTGTTTGATACAATGCATATCAGAAAGAATATAACATAAACGTTATGGAAAATATTGGATGGAAGGCATGACAAAGAAAAAATTGTCAAAATTTGTAGTGACATTCAGGAAGCCAATCATGCAATGAAAAATGTCATTCAATTAAATAGTGATGTAGACCAAATTAATATAAGTGCCCTTCCTTGGTTATTAACGGAGCAGGAAAGCAATGCTATAAAGAAGTCATACAAAAAAATTGATTTCCCATAGGATTTTTTGCGAACATAAACAATATCATAACAAAGAAAGGTGAATTTGGGTCAGAGATGAGAAAATGCATGAGTTAAGAAATGCAGCCCATTAAGGTAATTATTCTAGTATATTATATACACTTGTATAATGCATATACTTTTTAGTGTATTGTGTTTACTATACGGAAAAATAATGAAAGATCTTTATAATTGTTGTAGTACATTCTACCTCTATCTCTCCCAAACAACTGTGACAACAATGTCAAGCAGAGTTATATATGATCTTAGGAAGGAAATACATGAGGGTAGAAGTAGCGAGATTTGTTCAATTCACTGTATACATCTTATAATTGCCATTTTTTTTACTTGTTATATAATTTAATGTATATTTTGTTAAATCTCGTTAATATATTTGTGCCTTGAATCACTTGTAGATGGCTATCATCTAAATAAATCCATAAAGAAGATATAAATTATTGGAAGAGAAAAATTCCTCGTCTAATGTGTGAAATGCAAAAGTTTCTACCTTCAATATCTTTCAATTCACAAGAACACTACCTCATACACCTAGTTGAGGAGATTGAATTGTGTGGACCTGTACACACAAGGTCAATGTGGATGGTTGAGAGGCACTTGAAATTTTTGAAGGCTTTGGTTAGACAAAGAGAACATCCTGAGGGTTCTATGGTGGAGGGATATATGGTATACCAGACCATGGTGTACATTAGTGAATATCTTCCTAAGTTTGCAGCAAAGATCCATGTAGATGGCATTTGGGATCCCAACTCCATTAACAAATTCAAAGGGGAGTACCTATTGGGGAAAGGTAGATTGAGGAAAGTGAGAGGTAATTATAAGATGGTCATGGAAATTAATTGGAATACATTTTACATATGGTTTTTATGTATATTATACTTATTTAATTTTTAATCTTCAATATACATCAACTATAAATTAAGGTCATATACTATGGTATTTAACTAATTATACATCGTTTGCGAATTTTAATTTTTTTTGGTACAGTTGGTCAAGAGTGGGATGCACTACATTTGTACATCGCCAACAATCTTGGTTGGATGACGGTATGGATTGAACGATGTCAACAATTTGGTCACGCATTAACATGGGAAGGTGTGGCTTCATTGGTTAAAGAAGCTCATCGTAATGGAGATTCCAATGTTACACAAAGAGAAATTGATTTAGCATATGGTTTAAGAGATAAACAGGTATGTATAAATATATTAATCACCCATATTATTTAATTATTTTCGAGTATATTGATGTATATATATCTTAAGATTGTTTTCTTTGCATACATTCAGCCAAGAATAAATATGTTTATCAACTAATGATATTGCAATAATTTTTACATGTTTGACATATTGCAGGTGAAACACCACAAGGTTATGTGGTGCAATGGTCATAAATTTCAAATCAAAATGTTGGATGACATGAAGAAAACTTTTGATTCTGGTATAATTGCAGTCTTTCAGGTGACAAATGTTTCATCTAGAAGCGACATACATCCAGAAGTCTCAAAAAATTGATACTATGGGATTTTGGATGATATACTTGAGTGTGACTTTAAGTCCTTCAGATTAATTTTGTTTGTCATCCTATGGTACATGCTACAATTGAATGAAAATGATCTTGAGAAAACTGTTATTGAACATGATAATGAATTTACCATGGTTAATAGAAGGTTGATCGAGCGAGCTGGAAATAAGCCCTATGTTCTTCCAAGCCAATGTGAGCAGGTATTTTACTCAGAGGTTCCAGGTAAACTGGGTTGGTCATTTGTTGTTAGACATGATCTAAGAGGAAGGCCGGTAAAGTATAATGTGGTGGAAGAAGAAGATACCAAAGAACTAGAAGATAATGCAGATGATGATCAGGATCAACGGTTAGTTGATGATGTCCCTGATGAAGATGTCGAAGAGGAGGAACTAGATGATGATGATGTAGGAGTTAATGTTCATGAAGATGACATCCATGTGGATGATGACATTATCGAAACTGATATCAATGACGATGATGATGATATGACCAATCCTTACAATGTCGAATCTGGATCGGATGATACAAACAAAGAGTTGGATGTAGAAGAAGATCAATGACATTGAAATGTATAAGTTACTTCATTATATTATCTATTTGATATTAATTTCTTGATAGAATTATATTTGACTTATGTGGTTACATAATTAATTCATGATGTTTTTAATTTTTATGCCATTACATAATTAATTTAATGATGTACTTTTAATGTTTGAAAGGTAAAAAAAAATAAAAAATCAATAGGGATGTTAACAACCTTGAAATTAGTGTGTTTTATGCTCTCATGTGATCATAAAAAGATTAAAAAGTTAGTTGTAGAGGTGGTTGTTCGCTGGTTGACATGTATGTTGGTTCTTTACAATGTAACCAGGTTTGTCTTCTAATCTACCTATGGAATTGCCAATTCCAATAAAAGGTAGCTCGAAGGACCTGGACCAATTGACGAGGACTTTAAAAAAGTCTCCTACACTTCGGGCTATGCAAGACCTGGGAGGGTGCTCCCTTAATGTGTTTACAACCTTTGTACCATTATTATAAACAACATTAACATTAGCAGATGATCTCACTTAATAGCTCAACATGATAAGATAATATCAACTAGAATTGGTTGTTCATAGAAAATATCAACTATCTGGAGTGTGATATAACTAAACACAATCCATTGTATAAGATAGTCTATGATTTGCAATTTGTAGCAAGCTTTAGGCAAAGACAAACAAATACTGAACTACACAAATAATTACAACTTAGATCAGTGCCATATATCCATTGCAGGAGTCAAATTCATAAGCATCTAAAGGTTTATAACAGATTTAATACATCGCATATAAGATCCCTGACAATATTGCATTACAATTTCATTAGTGCATTCTAAACCTGTGACTACTTATCAAATCCTTATACAACATATATCCGCCTATAATCCCATTCAAGCATTTTGATTAATTCCTTGAATTAAAGCTAAAATAGAATCATACACACCACATCAATGAGATGGATAAAACAACCCTTAGTTATTTCATTCAGAGTTCAAATATGCATGTACAATGGAGAGACATAAGCTCAAATTTTCATTTCAACTCAAATGCTAGTACTATTATACAACATTAAATCTCTATGAACTCAAAACCTATTACATAATGAATCAAAACCTAAATTGCATTTCTCTAAAACCATCGGATATGCAGAACATATCTGCTTATAATCCCATTCAAACATTTTAATTAATTCCTTGAATTAAAGCTAAAATAGAATCATACACACTACAACATTGAGTTGAATGAAACAACCCTTAGTTATTTTATTCAAAGTTCAGATATGCACATATAATGGAGAGAGACGAGCTTGAAATTATCATTTCGATTCAAATGCTAATACTATTATGCAACATTAAATCCTCATGAACTTAAAACCTATCACAGAGTGACTCAAAACCTAAATTACATTTCTCTCTAAAACCATTGATCTTTACAATCAGCTCTGCAACTTCTCCTAGACTCGATCAAAATTATCTAACTTGCTAACCCATACTTTTGGCCTTGAAATCCTTATAGAAAAATGAAGGAGAAAACAAGCTTCAGGCCAGAAAGTACACACGTCACTAGCTGATTAGAGCACCTGATGATATTCCAAAAATTGTTACAAATGCAATCATCTTGGAGCATATTTATGTTCATCATGTCAACTGAGGAAATTTGATGTGATTCAAAAACCACAAGAAACCCATACCGAGAAATTCATCAATACAAAACTGGGACCGTTGTAACCGCAACATCAGATTTTCCACCTATCCATAGTCCACTCTCTTTTACTCATCATCATTCAAATACTTAGCTACCCACTTCTGGTATTCTTCAGCAATAGGCCAATTAAAATTAATCACCTCATTTACCTTTGTACTATAAGGCATATACTTTACCGCTACCTGATTTGCATCTCTTTCAAAAGACTCCAAAAATGAGTTGGTACTAATAATCTTATCCATACAACTCACCAACAAATCATAATCTGAGTCATCAAAAATTAATTTAATTTGATTATTGATGACCTTATTTGCTTGATCCTGCCATTGTTGGAGTGTTATGATTTTCCCCTGCTCATCAATTATATTAGGTAACAATGTGTTACCCCAATCATTGAAATTCTTTACCAACTCTTTAATCTTCCTACTCAAATCATCTGGTAGGGTTTGAAAACCTTGTAATGATTTTACTAACACATGAGTAGGCATCAATGATTGGGGCCTATTATTTATATCAAACCTTGAGGCTTTATTCATGATATCCAGATCATTGGCCCTAGGGATCCAATTTTTAATTATTTGTACCACTACCTCCTGATCCCTATCAATATTCTTTATTGCTTCCAACAACAAAGAATATAAAGAATGTACAAATTGCAATTTACTATCTACCCCTTCATTTAAGTGCTCCAAAACAATAGAAACAATCTCTTTTTCCTTTGAAAGAAATCCCTCCTCTTTTATCCTTAATGATGTCTGTAATTCATCAATTTTCTGTATGAGTTGCCACTTCGTTGGATCAATAAAGCACTCATTTTTTTCATCAATTTGTTCTAGAGGAGGGGTGAGAGCAGGATTTTGAATGGGAGACCCTGGTGTGGAAACATTTGGAGAAGTAGGAGGCATTGACCCTGCTGTGGGAGGTAATGTACTAGTTCCTGGAGCATTTGATGTTTCCCCAATCTATCTATATCTGAACCTTTCCACTTCAGTTTGCAATTCAACATTCCTCTATTGCATTTTACTATATTCTTGAATCAAAATGTTATATTTCTCCATTAGGCTCTTCTTTATAGCCTCCTCCCTTTCAATAGTCCTTTGGGCCAATTTGGCCACATTTACAGTTAAATTAGTGGTCTCGGTGGTTGAGGTCTTTGAAGCTCTCTTTATTATTAATCCTCCTCTAATATCTGGTTTTCTCCCTTGTGGAGCCAATTCCCAAATTTTCAAGGTCTCATATTCTTCACTGAAGGTAGAGTTTTGCAATGCTTCCTTAACCTCTTCCTCAGAATCTTGAAAAGGATTATTGGACTTCATAATAGCATTAAAAGCTACTGCATCTGTAATATCCCACTCAGGAAAAATCAATACACCAGCCTGACTCACCAGTTGTATTCCTTCTTCAGGAGTGATTTTCTTGAACTCTTCCATCAATTCAACTTTTACTTCTTCATCATTCTCCTGGTCTAACCTGTTAGGCCTTAGTTCCCTTCTCTCCCTGCATTTATCTTGATACTCTTCAAATTTCATTCTCCATGCCAATTGCAAGAATACAAGAGTTTTCACAAATGTATTGTCATCTAAAAACTCCCTACATGCATCTTGCACACTTTTACCTTTCATATCTAAATCGGAAAAAACTAATTCAGCTGACCTTGGAGGGGAAAGCATACCAACCTGCATGTCCTAATCAGTAACAATAATTTCATCTATCAGATCCTCATGTGGGTGATCAATTCTCTGCCTCTTAGGGCTTGGCTCAGATGGTGGTGATGGGGGACTATCTTTTGGTGACGACTTTAAATTAATGATCTTAACTGCCCCAGGTACTTTGAATTTTGGACCTGGTCATGGAGGCGCCTTCATTATTTGCTTCCCCTTCCTATCTACTTCCTCCTCATCACTGCTACTATCTCTTTTCCTTCTATAGATGGGTCACTTTTCTGTAGGTTGGTATACTGACCTTGTTTCAATTGGCCCAACACTTTGTTCTTGCATACCCAGACTTAGCCTTAAATTTATCTTTTTAGTTCTCAAGGTGTCCATAATCTCCTTGAAGTTCTTCATTAGAAAATCAATTTTCTTATGGTATGGACTGAACTCCAACAGTGGATCATACCTCAGATCCATTTCATGCACAACATCCAGTAGCTTACTATAAGCTATCCATTTCTCCTTATTCAACTCCTACTTATTTAGATCAAATTCATTTCTAATCAAGTCCTCATGGAAGTTGAACTCATGTGAAAATTTTCTAGCTTTTATTCTTTTTCTGAAAAGAGCAAAGAAACCCTCAAGATCATGTTGTCACCTTGGACCACATCTCAAATGGTAATCAACAAAGAATTTATCAAAATGTGTCCAGCCTCCCTTTGAAAATACAAAGTTAGACACCACTGTATAATTAGGGAAGAATGTTCCTTTCCCCCTTCCAGTGAGGTTGTCTTCATGAATACAACCTATCTACCACATAACTTCTGCAAACCCTACTCTTGGTGGCACATTGTATGGAAATATGTGAGGGGCTCCTTGAAATCCATATACTCTCAAGATAATGTTGACTGGGTATGGGATAATGTCACCCCAGTTATGGTAAACCCTCAAATCTGGCTTCCTCCCCTTTGGCCTAAGGAAATCATGCAATTCTTCAGGGATCCTAGGTACATTCACCATCAATCTAGACCTTAATCTAAAAGAAAAACAATTATCAAATTGCACATAACTGGTGCTTTCCTTATTACAGGATAAATCTGCAGCCCATATATGTACTGGAAACCTTTCTCCATCAACTGATTGCCTTAATTTCATCTTCTCAGAAAAGAAATCAGTATTCCTAAACAGAAACATATGCATCAGCATAAAATACTAAAAAAATTGAGTACCAGTATAATTTTTCTGTAGCTTTGACAGCCCTTCATGTATCCTCTCAGCCAATAAAGAAGCAAAGTCATGTCACAGAGAAGTTAGGGTGTTGTATTTTCACCCCTATGAACATGTACATAATAGGCATTACCGCACCATGATTAAAACCCAAAATCTGACATAATGAATAGAAAGTGGCCAGGAAAGGTTTTGCAAAATAATTCAATCTGAAAGGTTCCTGGTTACTAGGGCTGATATGAAATTGTGAACCTCCTGCCTTGACTAGATGAGGTGGAAGCAGCTTAGCCCTAAAAAGAGATTTCAGCTTTGCATATTCCTGCTTCATTTCCTCAAGATTGATAAGAACCAAGTACTCAAACAAAAATCTGTTGAATATCTTCTCTGTTAATTTCTAGTAGCACCCCTCCATCATTATCCCTAATTACTCGTGTAATAGGGTCATACCTCGCGGCCACTACCCTAAGTAAGTCCACATCAGGGTATACATTTGGTACAACCAGCTTCCCCATGTCATACATCCGTCCATTTGAAAAAGGGTGAGGAAAATTCCTCTATCCATACCACAATCTAAACATTTCTAAGCCGGTGAGAGGAACCCTAGCATTGGCAATGTTAGAATAATTACACACTAACCCCTCCCCTAGGATTTTCCCTCGCATCAACACTACACCTTTCCTTCTATATTCATTGATAATAGAAATTGATCTAGGAAATCATCATACAAGTTTCTTTTCAAATATTCAATGTGGCCAGAGTGTTGCTCGGTTGGTGCCATCTTGGACAAACTAGGGCTTCGTTACAATGTTACACTTCAATTGGCTAGGACTAAGCAGAGATAGGAAACTATAGAGTAAAAAGTTACAATTCCTCACAATTTATGATTAAACTATAGCCTTAACAAGAGATTTCAATAAGCTCAATGACAAGCATAGCAAACCCCTTTCCCAAATTTAGGTGTAGAATGACTAGGAGGCACATAAAATAAACTTACAGCTCTTTTCGCGTAAACTCCAAATTCTGGTTGCAGTGGCTCACAATTTCACCTTTGGCTCTGAAACTATTTTCACGAAATAATTGGATGCTTTGTGATACAAATGAGGTAGGAAAATTGATTTTATGTCAATCAAATCTCGCTAGTAAATGTCTCATCCACCATTAAATCTCATTCACAGGCTGCACGAATGGCTCCAACCACATTTGATACAAATTTAAATTTGAACCATTGATCCTCTAGTTTGATCAAATCATTGACGGCCACCTTCAAAATAGGCTGACATAATCACCAACACATAAATAAGGGGCCCACCATGCCATACGCCGCAAATGAAAACCATGTGACAATTTCCCACGATACCGTAATCCCTCGATTTACCATTGCGGGATGGTGGGCAACCGTTGATCCTTCTCATCAGAGATCTTGCTCCTTCAAAAATGGTCACCATCCTTTCCGTTAATTATCAAGCAGCGTTTCCCTCAAAATTATAACATTTGCGTTGAAATAAAGCATGTGCATCTCACAAGCACTTTAGTAATCTGCCCCTTAACACATTTAGAACTGGCTAATACTTCCTTCACTCTTTAGACCTCATCGAATGAGACACGTGGCAAGCGCCTATGATATTGTGATTCCATAATTCATGATTGCGGGATGGTGGGCACCATTGATCTACAGGAAATAGATCAACGTCAGCAATAATTCAACCCTCTACAAAATAAAATCATCGACGACCACCTTCAAAACAAGCTGACACAATTTCCAACATGAAGATAAGGGGCCCACCTTACCATACACTATGAAGGAAGTCCACGTGACGGTTGCCTGCGATATCGCAATCCTAAAACTTCTGATCGTGCGATGGCGGGCAACCGTTGATCCTGAGCATCAATGATCGCATTCCTTTAACACAATCGCCAGCCATGTCATTAACCTTTGAGCAGCTTTTCTAGTGAGATTATAACATATCCATCGATTTAGAACATGTGCATCTCGAGAACACTTTAGTAATCCGCCCCTTAATACATTTAAAGTCGGATAGTGTTTCTTTTACTCTTTAGGCTTCATCGGATGAGACACGTGGCGCTCGCCCATGATTTTGTAATCAACCCAAGCACCATCGCAGGATGGTAGGGAACAAATCATATCAAATGGCAGTTGGTCAGCGATAGTGCAAATTTGATCCCTTGGATAGGAAATGTGGCGCTCGCCCATGATTTCGCGATCCTTCAATTCCCGATCACAGGATGGCCGGTACCATTGATATATGCAGGAAATAGATCAATGGCAGCACTAAATCAACCCTTGCAAAATAAAACATTCATTAAAAGGAGAAGTGGGCATTACTAGGCGAATGACAAATAAAAAAATTATATTTATAGAAGAAAAATAAAATAAATTTACACATTTTTTTAATTTTCACTTTTAACTTTAAATGTAAATGTCACTCATTAAGTTGTATTTTTTTTACAATCACATTTTTATTTTAGATGTTTGTTTATAAAATATAAAGATGCATTAAAAATATATTAGAAATATTTTTCTTTATATTATATAGCATTCATAACATTAAATTAACATAGAATAATTTCACAATATCACTTAACCAATCAAGAAAAATTTAATCATTACTATGCAACATTATTCTCACATCAAACTAACAAATAAACATTGAAAACAAATTTATTTTTTTATATTATAACATTCATAACTTAAACCTTTTATACACAATATCAAGTTAATTATAAAAAACACATAAAATTATTTATAAGCAACTTAAATTTTTAACAATTTAATAATTAAGGAAAATTAAATAAAATTATAGATAAATTTTGAGGAATATTGATTTTACTTATCAGAAAAATCCAATGATAAATTTACTTATTATGAATAAATTTACTTACCAATCTATTATTTTAACCATCAAGAAAAAATTGTTAAAATCATTAGTGATTTGCAACATTATTGGCACATCTTTTAAGTGACAAATAAACGTGAAAACACACATTTTATTTTTTATATTATAACATTCATAACTTAAACCTTTTTTGTGTAGAATTAATTATAAAAATATAAAATTATTTATAAGCAACTTAAATTTTCTAACAACATATAATAGAGTTTAGATTTGTTATATCTCTCATATATCAACATAGGTAAATTTAAAAATATTTTAAATTATATAATTTCAAAACAAAATGAATGAATTTATAGAAGATTATTTTTATTAAAGTGATAGAATTTAACCCCAATACTAACACTAATTATAAGTCTAACCATAACCTCAACCCTAAAACTAACATTAATTAACTTCAAACCAAACTCTAATTTTATATCCAACCCTAAACATAGCTATGATTCTAAAACTGAGTAATATGAGAAAATTTTATGGTTTGGGCTAAATAAGGGTTAAGGTTGAATTAGGATAAGTGTTCACTTAGGGTTATTGTTAGGCTTAAGATTGGGCTTAAGATTTACTTATATAGTATTTTGGATAATAGAAACAATTTTGATTGATTTAATATTTTCTAAATTCATTATTGAATTTAAATCTTATAATTTATTCTCTAAATTCATTATAGAAACAATGTATGAGAATTTATTCTCTTGATTTTGAGGGTGAAAGTGTGGCTACATAGGGTTTTTATACATATTATTTGTAGGAGAATGGTATCTCTATTTTGAATTATTCTAAACCTTGTTTCTATGTAGTAGTTTTTAAATTCATTTTTTTGTTATACTCTATAATTAATAGTTTATATATTGTACTCTCTCTATACATGATTTTTAGCCAGATTGGGGACACTAATAAAACTTTCATTTATTTTTTTAAAAATACTAAGAAATGTATGAAAATTTGACAACATGAAAACCATGAAAATAAAAGTGAAAATAAAAATTGAACATAGTAAAAATGGCCAATCATGTGCCAAAACTGAAAAGAACCATTTGTTGTTACTCTAATATTTCAACCACATACTAAATTGCCAAGTGCATTTTATAAATGTATCATGCAAGGAGCACAATATTGGGAATCAATGTGAATGATTCTCATCAAAAGTGGACAAGCTTTGAGATTGAAGACTCAAAAGCTCTGTAGTTCAATGAAGAGATTTAATTAGCCACTAATAGGAACAATAGAAAATAGATAAAATGTAGAAATAAGTCTAATCTCTCTAAGAGTGTTGAATGAAATTACATACACACGCCTCATAAATTTCAATGAGACATAAGGACACATTTATAGGCAAAAGAAGGAAGAAATAGCTAGTTGATTTAGATAGTTATTAATCTACAAAAGATTAGGACCTATGTAATTCAAGAGATTAATAAAAATAAGTTTTTATTTATAATTTTTAAAATTGATAATTTTGAAATTATCATAGATGTAAAGTAAAGATAAAATATTTTTCAACAAAACAAATAAAATGACAAACA
>VDFB02101582.1:22455-38351 GCA_007258455.2 Sequoia sempervirens
TTGTAACCTTGTTTATTGGATTTACCTCATTCGGGGAATGTGAGTTGTACTCGTATTGTAAATTATATTACTGGAAACATGTGGTATCTCTTATGCCTTGGATGCAATTTTATCATGTTTGGAATGTATGGTATTTAATTTGTTAAGTAATTAAAATTTATGGTTTAATTTGAATGTTTCTTGTTTGGGTTTAAGTAAACTTAGTCTCGTAACCTTAGGGGT
This sequence comes from Sequoia sempervirens, assembly GCA_007258455.2. Classification (NCBI taxonomy): domain Eukaryota; kingdom Viridiplantae; phylum Streptophyta; class Pinopsida; order Cupressales; family Cupressaceae; genus Sequoia; species Sequoia sempervirens. The sequence continues at coordinate 22,678 of VDFB02101582.1, forward strand.
TGTTGGCAATGGGTAGTGAACTTGCATGTTAATTGTACTTAAACAAAAAAAAAATTATTGCGTTTGAGTAGTTAATTGCAACTTCCCCTAGGGTTACGTGGCAGGGCGTTACACATGGTATCAGAGCCTAGGTTTAAACACTAGGTACTCTGGGATTATGATGAACCCATTAAGCTTTTAGTTGTGTAGGTTTTAATTTGTGTACCTTGCCTAATACCTTGATGTTTCTATGTAGGATTATGCCTCCCAGATGCGGAAGAGGTAGAGGGCGTGGTCATGGATGTGTAGGTGGTTGCGATGAGAGTTGGCATGACTCTCCTCCTGATGTTCCTATTATACCAAATCAGGAGGAGCACCAGGAATCTCAGAATGTTTCAGGGGGTATAGCTCAGCAGCAGGATCCACTAGGGATTGAGGTTGCACGTAGAGCTCTAGAGGAGGCACTAGCACTCCTTGGTCAAAGACAGGCCGTGGTACATGGTAACCCTATTGAGAGGGAAGTTCCACCTCAACTAGAGATGCACATGAGAGATTTTCTCAAGGCACGTCCACCATTGTATGATGGATTTAGCATTGGGTTAGAGGCTGAGACATGGCTCATAGACCTAGATAGGTGTTTTGCGATGCATCCGTACGGTAGAAATACCAAAGCGAGATGCGCTATCATGCACCTGTGGGGATTTGCATCGACATGGTGGAGGTTAGAGGAGTAGAAGCTCCACGTAGGCATCAGCTCTATATCTTGGGAGATCTTCTTAGAGTGGTTCAGAGCTCGTTTCCTATCTAAGCACTAGTGTCAGCGTCAAGGCGATGAGTTTCATGCCTTATGTCAGTTGTCATTATCAATTGAGCAGTATGAGTGACGCTTTTACGAGCTCAAATAGTATGCAGGGGTAGGAGATGATGAGGGTATGTTGGTCGACCATTTTATCAAGGGCTTAAATGCCCATCTTAATGGAGGTGTGAGGATTTTTGAACCCAAGACCATGGAGGTAGCGGTGGAGAAGGCATGCTTGGTAGAGGAGAATCTGACTTTGGCACTGGGAGGCCATATGGGTGCACAGATAGGCAGTAGTTCGGCAGCGGGGTCTAGTGCTAGAGGAGGTCAGTCTCAGGGAGGTGCACCTTCCAGAGCCTAGTAGGGTCTGTCGTAGAGTGGGCAGTAGCAGCAACAATAGGTATCTTAGGGGAAACATAAAGGTTTCTAGCAGAGGTAGGGGGACAGGAACTGGAGGTGTATTAAACGCTTCAGCTTTGATAAGCTAGCTTAGAGTTCTCAATCCACCTTCAGGGGTAGTCCGCAATAGTCTAGCACACCACCTGGAGGCAGGGGAAATGGCAGAGGTACTGAGTGTTTCACATGCAGCCAGCAGGGTCATATAGCTAGAATGTGTCCCAATAGGGGCACATCTGGGTTTTCTCAGGGAGCAGTGGCATTTGATCCTACAGTTGGAGATGCTAGTTGAGGGCATCGTATTTTTGCAGCAGTTGATAACCGCCAGGAAAAGCATCAAGGTACCATTTTTGAGTCATATGGTATGTTTTTAGGTAACCCAGTTACCATTTTGTTTGATTATGGAGTGTCAGACTCCTTCATATCTTCTTCCATCATGATGTGATGTAGACTAGCTGTGGTAAGGCAAGTCAATAGGTGGCAGGTTGAGTTAGCCTTGGGTGCAAAGGTTGCATCCCATTCCCTTGTACCAAATTGTAGATTGGAGGTTGGACCTCTTCATACTACTTTGGACCTTCGAGTTATTCCTTTGGCTTCTTATGACATTGTCATAGGGATGGATTGGTTAGAGGAACATAGTGCGGTCATAGATTGTCGACGTAAGTCGATTCGATGCATTGAGGCATCTAGTAGAGTGGTAGAGATAGTGGCAGTTCAGAGGCCGATTTCCTTGAGGGTCATCTCAGCTATGCAATTGAGAAGGTGTGTGCATCAGGGTTGCCAGTTATTTGTTGTTACAGTGGATGATTTGGATCTGGGAGGTGGAGAGGAGAAAGTCTCTCTTGATAGCCACCCCATTCTTCAGGAGTATTCTAATGTCTTTCTAGATAAGATTCCAGGGATGCCACCTCAAAGGGATATAGACTTCAAGATAGACCTTGTACCTAGATCAAAACCCATTTCACGAGCTCCTTATCGTATGACCACCCAAGAGCTGAAAGAGCTTCGCTTGCAGCTTGAGGCATTATTAGAGAAGGGTTTTATTCACCCTAGTGTTTCTCCATGGGGAGCACCAGTTATCTTGGTGAAGAAGAAGGATGGGTCACTTTGGTTATTTATTGATTACCGACAGTTGAACAAAGTGACCATCAGGAATCGATATCTGCTTCCTAGGATTGATGATCTATTCAACCAGATCAAGGGTGCCACAATCTTTTCAAAGATTGATCTTAAGTCAGGATACCATCAGCTTCGTATCTTTGAATCAGACATCCATAAGACAACATTTTGAACACGATATGGTCACTCTAAGTTCATAGTGGTACCATTTGGGTTGACGAATTCCCCCTCTGTGTTCATGATTCTGATGAACGAGGTATTTCATACATACCTAGATAGATTTTTCCTTGTGTTCTTTGATGACATTTTGATATACTCTAGGATAGTGGAAGAGCATGACGAACATTTGCGGTAGGTATTATAGTGCTTATGGGATAATCAACTTTATGCTAGCCTGTCGAAGTGTGAATTCTTCAACACTGAGGTCCAGTACCTTGGTCATGTGATCTCAGGGGAAGGTATTTCAGTGGATCCTGCAAAGATCCAAGAGATCTCAGATTGGCCTATGCCCATGAATGTGGTAGAGATATGTAGCTTTATGGGGCTAGTGGGTTATTATAGGCATTTTATGCAAGGTTTTTTGAGGATAGGCTATCCTATCACCTCTCTTCAGAGGAAAGGGAAGAGGTTTGAGTGGTCAAAGAAGTGTGAGGCAACATTTCAAGATCTTAAGGAGAAGCTGACTAGTGCACCAATACTTGCAATACCAGATCCGACTGGGGACTTTGTAGTTTGTACAGATGCGTCCTTGGAGGGATTACGTGCAGTGTTGATGCAGGAGGGTTGTGTCATTGCATACAAGTCACGAAAGCTCAAGGATCATGAGTTGAACTATCCCACGCATGATCTTGAGTTAGCGGTAGTTGTTCATGCATTGACAAGATGGAGGAATTTCCTTCTTGGCCATAGGTTTGAGTTGCACAGTGATCACAAAAGCCTTTAGTATATTTTCACGCAACCCAACCTTAATGCTAGGTAAAGGCATTGGATGGAGTTTCTCTATGAATGACTTTGAAGTGAAGTATATCCAAGGAAAGGAGAATGTCATAGCAGTTGCACTCAGTAGGAGGAGACATGAGATATCTGAGATGACTCTTGTTGTAGATTTGCGGAGTCAGATTCTTTCTGCCCTTACAGCAGATAGTTGGTATCAAGAGGTTAGGATAGAGATTGAGGCAGGTAGAACCCTTGAGGATAGGTATTCAGAATATTCTCTAGATTCAGATGAGGTATTGAGGCACATGGGATGCATATATGTTCCTTAATCAGGTGATCTTCGCACCTTGGTCATGAATGAAACACATCATGCACCTTATTCAGCCCATCCTATGGTGAAGAAGATGTATGCATATCTACGTCAGTTGTATTTCTAGTTAGGGATGAAACACGATATTGCAGATTATGTGTTGCGATGTCTTGAGTATTAGTGGGTGAAGGATGAACACCAACATCCAAAAGGGCTTTTGCAACCGCATTTAGTACTAGAGTGGAAGTGGGATATTATCTCATTGGATTTCATTGTTGGTTTACCCAACTCTTCGAGACGTCATGATGCGATTATGGTAACAATTGATAGGTTGACGAAGGTGGCACACTTCTCACCTATTCGCTCTTCTTATATTGCATCGTCCATAGCTAGAGTGTTCATGGAGGACATAGTGAGGTTACATGGTATTCTACATTGGATTATTTCTGACAGCGATCTAGTGTTTACCTCAGCTCTTTGGACTTCATTACAGCATGTGATGGGGACATACTTGAACTTCATTTCATCTTACCACCTAGAGACAGATGGAAAGACCGAGAGGGTCAATCAGATTCTCGAGGACATGTTACATATGTATGTAATGGACCAGCAAACACGATGGGAAGATTATCTCTATTTGGTAGAGTTTGCATATAATAATGGTTTTCAGAGTTCTATGGGCATGCCTCCTTTCCAGACATTGTATGGGTGGCCATGTCACACTCCCTTGAGTTGGGATCAGCTTGAGGACATAGTGACTTTGGTTCCTGAGATGTTGTAGGATATGGAGCAACAGGTGGATAGGATTAGAGAGCACTTGGTGGTAGCGCAGGATAGGCAGAAAAAGTATGTAGATGCCCATAGAGTGGATCGTCAATTTTTTGTGGGTGAGAGTCTTCTTGTAGGTGCGTCCATGAAAGAGTCCCATCCGTTATGGGAAGGGCTCTAAGTTGGCGCCTCGCTTTTTCGGACCCTTCGAGATACTCGAGAAGATTGGTCCAGTTGCTTACCATCTTGCTTTACTGCCTAGTCTCTCGCATATTCATGATGTTTTTCATGTTTTAGTTCTTCGGCTGTACCATCCAGGCATTTCTCATGTACTTGATTGGAATGCATTATAGGTAGAGTACGAGCAGCTGGCTTTGGAGCCCATGGCTATAATGGAGCGCAGAACGCTCACTCTTTGAGGGTGAGATATTGATTAGGTTAGGATCCAGTGGGATCCTAAGGATGACACATCATCCACTTGGAAAGATGTAGCTAAGATGAGGGAGCTCTATCCCTATCTGTTTGCAGGATTCCAAGAGTAAGCCTGACCCTAAGGGGGGAGGATGTAGCACCCATCCATTTTGGCTCTTTGATCATACAATTTTTTCTTTGTTATGCTTTGTTCTACTATTACTTTGACTATGGTACTTGGTTGTATTTGATCGCAAACTATTAAGCGATGCGTATGTGATATTTTGATGTGATGGAATTTTACTCTGATGTTATCATTATGGCATGTTTTGAATTAGCTTAGCAGATATTTAATTAATGATGCTTATGCTTTTGATTATATTGTTGATGTTAGACTCGTCAGTTAGAAAGTCTGTATTGGTGAAGGGGATGAGATTGTATCACTCACTTGCAAGTGCCCTACGATTCCGAGATTTCCTCTTCATGGTGTGTTCTATTATATCATATATATATGCATGTTCGATATACTCTTTGCTCATAGGTTGACAGGTATAGGACATCGACTCCACCTGATTTCATAGGTTGAGCATGTCCATTGGCCAACAGTATTCGATTGGGAGATAGTAACTAGGTTTTTTGTGCCAAGTCATCACTCTAGCCATAGTGTGTCGTTAGGTTGTAGTCGGGCTTAGTTTTTTTAATGTTGTCCATTTCACCTTGGTTTTTTATTTAATTTCAAATTATAAAGGTAAATAAATGGCTTGTGTAGTTAAATTGATGATTAAATATGTCTAGTGGCAATGTTAGAAATGTTAATTATCTTATTAATTAATTTAATTTAATTAATAAAATAATCTAATCTTGGATTAGATTTATTTTATTGATTAATTAAATTAATGGAGATGAATTGAATTAAGTTATTCATTTTGGAATTAATAGGTATTTTGTTTGAAATTGGAAAAATGAAAATATATTTTAAATTGCTTTTTTTGAAAATTAGTATGTAAAAGAAATTTTGTTTTAAAAAGAGTCAAATTATTTTTTTGTTGAAAGAAATTTTTAATGTGTATGAAATTCATGTTAGAAAATTTTGGGTTTACTAGAATTTAAAAAAAAATCAAAATATCTCCAAATTTGCAATAACTATGGTGGATGGGATATTTTAGAGGAGTTGACTAAATTTGGGGAAGGATTATGAGAGCCATTCCATTGGATTTTTGAATTTTAATTTTGAATTTGTGGAGAGAAATTGTTGTGGGAAAAAAAAAGGGAAAGAGGGTTTTGTTCATGTTGGATTGGATTTGGATTTTGGAGAAGCAAGTTGGACTTCTTGGAGGAGTTGGAAACAGAATAAGAATTCAAAGCACCATTGGCAACCTTTCAATCTTTTAGGAAAACCAATTTTTCTACCTATGAATTTAGTTTTCATTTTGAAATGTTTTGCAAATTTTTATTATGTTGTTGGAAAGATTTAAACTCTGTTTGATTTGCAAGGAAAACCCATGTCAAATCTTGCTCCAAAACTTGAAAAACCTCTATTAAAAGCATGGAAAAGAAAACAAAGAAAAATTTCAATAATAGAAAATTGAAAGATGCACAAAGTTTCCATTTAGCTATTAGAATTTATGCTTGCAAATTAATTTGTTGTGTAATTTGTTCTGTAGGAAAAATTTGCACAATTTCTCTATAAAACAATGAAAATTTATATATATATATGCACATAGATATATATATATATATATATATATATATATATATATATATATATATATATATATATATATATATATATATATATATATATATATATTCTACACACATATATATATACGCATCATTAGTTGAAGTTATGCTTATGCGGAGATTTCTTTTTTCGGGAATTTTTTTATTTTTGGCAAAACCACTGCTTTTCACAAGGAACCTGCATTTGTTTTTCTTATGTGTGGGGTTATTTTAAAAAAAAAATTTATAAAAGGAAAAAAAAAATGATAAGTTTTATTTGGAGGGGAGGCTGGGCCCTTCCCCCACAGCCGCCCCCCATGGGAGGCATTGTGGAGGTAGCGTCGTTGCCTCCAAAGGTAGTAGTGTTGCCCACACAGTGCACCGCCAAAAGGGGGAGGTTGTGTGGGCAGTTAGGCCCCTCCCTTTGGGAGGGGCCCCCAGCCCCTTATGCGTGGCTATTTTTTATTTATTTTTTAAAATTTTATTAATTATTAATTATTATATATATATAATAATTATAAATTATATTAATATTTAAATAAAAAATTTATAATTATTTATATATATATATATAATTTTTATATATATAATGTATATATATTGTATTTTAAATAATTTAAATGGTTGAGTTTAAATGGATATATTTAAATAATAATTATATATTTAAATATATATATAATTTTATACGCAGTATATATTTATATATATATATATTTAATATATATACGTATTAAATATAAATTATTTTAAGGTGATTATTCATTATCGTAGTTGAAATAAAAAATTGATTTTTTAATCAAATTATTTTATTTAACAAGTTGATTTTGATTATTTTGTATGATTGAGAAACACATAGTTAAATCTTTGGTTTTAAATTTCTCAACTTTGCAAATTAAATTCTATTTATTTTTGAATAATTGCAAGTAACGTTGATTGAGCTAATTGGATTTAGGAAATCCTAACATTAGTTTATTTAATTGCCTGAAATGCTTTCTAGTGATGTTCTTGTTCATTCTCGGTGTTCGGCAATTGTGTCAATTGTTATGTAAGTCTTCTAGATTGGGTTTCCTTTGAGGTTGGGGGTTGTCGTATTGCCTTGGGTAGTGCATCTAAATGTATCCAGTGTTATACCCGGTTATTAGGAACGGGATGTGTGGACTTTATGTCATGTATAGGGAGTCATTCTCCTTAGGTCACACTTGTGTACCCTTGGGTGTGGAGTTATTCCATGTGTTGTCTTAGAGAAGTGGCTTGCAATGAGGGCCAACACACAAAGTGGTGTCAGGGTAACTCTTTGCAAGTTAGATAATTCAGTGATAACGTAAATAAACTTATTATAGTTTAGGTTGTATCAAACACTTAACAAGATTAATTTTGCCTCGCTCATGGACACAAGGGCTTGTATAGACTTGGGATGAGATGAGAAGGCCTGGAATGGCAAGATCATTGTCTTGTCTCTACAAGAGATAACTAATTCCGCATTGGTTTACATGAGGGTCCGGAAGTCGTTAGAGGTTACCAGGATATCCCACGATGGGGGTCGAGACCTAGGAAGACTTACCTAGATATCCCATGTGACATTGTGATGACACTTCTCCTAAGTCAACGGTATGTTTATATTAGTGATGCAATTGATAATTTAACTCTGGAAACATTATAACCTTTGTGTTATGTGATGTTGTACTTGTATTTAATTTCAGTTTAGTCTTGTGTAGCCTATGTCTAGAGGTAGATGGTCTTGTCTAGCAATCCTTGTTACTATCTCCTAGCACGGGGGGTGAGCCTTTGGGTATCACATGGTTGGGTGGAACGTGCACCTTAATTCGTTGGGTCATCTTCTTGTTCGTGTGGACAAGATTTCTAGTTGGAGAGTTCGTGGGATCCAGTTTCTTTCATGCTTTATTCTTTTCAGTTATTATTGTAATTTATTACCCCTCATTTGTATCGAGGTGGAAGATGTAATTTGTAACCTTGTTTATTGGATTTACCTCATTCGGGGAATGAAAGTTGTACTTGTATTGTAAATTATATTATTGGAAACATGTGGTATCTCTTATGCCTTGGATGTAATTTTATCATGTTTGGAATGTATGTGTATTTAATTTGTTAAGTAATTAAAAGTTATGGTTTAATTCATGTTTCTTGTTTGGGTTTAAGTAAACTCAGTCTCGTAACCTTAGGGGTTGTTGGCAATGGGTAGTGAACTTGCATGTTAATTGTACTTAAACAAAAAAAAAAATTATTGTGTTTGATTAGTTAATTGTAACTTCCCCTAGGGTTGCATGGCAGGGCGTTACACGAAGGTGTTGATAATATTGTGGTAGATTTTTATGTTGCTTTGAGATGGATTTATCATTGTAACACTCTTCTCTATCTTCTTTTGTATTCTGACAGTGAGCCTTTCTTTCTCTTGGGTAGTGAACCATCCAACAGTGAGCCCTATTGTATCGATGTTGATATTACTTTATATTGTGAGCTAATCCTCACCATGGTTTTTCCCATCTTGGGTTTTCCACATAAATATCGTGTTTTGTTGTGCATTATGTTGATTTTTTTTAGTTTCTATTATTTTCTTTTCATGCTAAATCATTATAACAGATTAAGGGTTAATGGTTAATTGAACAAATGTGGATCTAAATGTTTATGAGGGTTTTTGAAGTTTTAAGGTACAACTGATTCATGCCCCCTCTTAGTTGTCTTATGCATTCAACAACCATTGTGATCAGGAGGTCGAGGAGATAAATTTTGACATATAATTCACCCATATTTGGAGCCGAGAGCCACTAAGGAAAAAAAAATCCAAGAGGGTTGTATAACCCCCCTAGCTGTAGCCATATAGTAGTAAGATTAAAAAATTTTGAAAAAATTTTAAAAAATAATTATTCAAGTTCTTTATAGCACTCATGACTTATTAGTTACTCGTGGCCCGTAGTTAGCAAAACTATAGTTGTAACCCTAAGCCAATGTGGCCTAGCTGTGACTTAAAAGGCTGCTAGCCATAGAAAAAGGTCACATGGTTATTAAAATTGCTAGTGGTTATGAAAAACACTGTGTGATTATTACTTAAAGCATTAGGTGTAGAAGTTAAGCATGATGCAAACTATTGACTGCATCACCAACCCTCCACCTAGCTATCACCGCCACTGTCATCACCCATGGGCTTCTAGGGGGGCACTAGGGCCCTCCAATAGGCCATATTGGGTGTTTTTTCTAAATTGCATAACTTTTCACTATGGTGTCCATTTTTTGAAAATGAGATATTACCGAAAAGTTGGAGACGAGCAATTTTCATCCATGAAAGTATTGAAAATATTTTGTCTTTCTAGATATTTTAGGTTGAAGTTTTTTTATTTTCAATTTATTCAATAGGTCATAAATTTCATCTTGGTGCTTTGATTTTTGGAAATGAATGGGCATTGCAAAGGTGGTGAAGAGAACTACATAGTTATAAGGCTAATTTTTCTATATTTTGTATCAAAACTTGTAATTTTATCTATTTTGAGCCTATTGAGCATTGTATCTTGGAAAAGGCTTTGTAAACACACTAAACTATAAAGTGCCAACCTTATAATATTTCAGGGGTGTTTTATTATTCAAGTGAAAATGGCGATGTTTTGGCATTCTTGTGTTCACTTTATTTTTGCAAAATTTTTTACTTCTCTTCATCATGGCTCAAACAACAGTTCCTATTCTAACTACATACAACTATTTTGAGTGGAATTCTAAATGTAAATTCACTTAAGTCTTGGTTTGCATAGAATAAAAATGTGATTAGAAACTGAAGCTACTAAGGATGAAGACAAGCCTAATTGGTTTAATAGATGTGATGAAGCATATGAAGCATTTTGTTTGTTTCTATCTCCTAATTTTCTCTTTCATAATGAATCTTTGAATACTCCAAATGAAATATGGAAAAATCTATAATTTTTTTTGGTTCTCAAGATTCTATGAGGGGTCATATGTTGAAAAATGAACTAATCAATTTAAGTTGAGAAAACTTCAACACAGTTCAAGATTTTTTCACCAAATTGAAATAATTAAGGCTACAACTAAAGCACTATGGAATTGATAAGAAAGATGAAAAATTGATTCTAGGTAGTTTCTCTAAGCTAAGCTTTTAATATTCAGTATTTTTTTCTACCTTCTATACTACTAAGGATGCAATTGGTTCTAAATTCACCATGCCATCTTTGGATGATTTTTCTACTTCTCACATGGGAGAAAAATAAGCTAATCTAGATATGAACTCTTAAGTCTTCTAAGTCACATGCCTTGGTTTCCAACTATGGAACAAATGAAAAATGAGGACAAAGGGGTAATAAGGATAAGAAACAAAATAATAGCAAAGAGAAGAATGATAGAAAATTAGTTGCTCAAAAAGTAGCTAATGAAACCTACTCTTGAAAAGGTGACAATTCTAAGAAAGAGAAGATCAAGTATGCCTATTGTAAATTACTTCATGATGAGCACAAATTTTTGAAGAAGCACGTAGATCACTTGATACACATTCTTGAAAATAATAATCTCAATGTTCATGATTCCATAAAGAAGGGGTCTCACAAGGCTAAAGGAAACAATGGGAAAGGAAAGCAAAAGACCCTTGTAGCAGTTGCTTCTCCATCATCCACACAAGTTCCTGATCTGGGTGCTTCACATCACATGGTTTCATTTGAGGAAAAGATTGCATCTTTGGATTCGTGTGCTATTTTAATGGGTGATAACACTCCTATTGAGGTATGTGGGAGAGGGTCTATTGATATGGGAAATGACACATTTCAGGATGTTCTTTGCGTACCCTCTTTTTCAACTAATCTCCTATCAATATATCAAATCACTATCACAAGTAAAATAAACTGGGCTAAGTTTACTCCTGATTCAGTGGTATTCATGATTCTACAGTTGCATTCAAGAAAGAAGATCATTCACCTTAGATTTATTTATTCTCTCAATTTTTTTGTGATCCACCTTCATCTCTTCTACTCACTCATTTAGATGATGTGAGTAATTTTTTGCATCAATGGTTTGGCCACTTGAACTACCATTATTGTAGTAGCTCAGTCAATAGGACATGGTTACAATATTTCCTATAGTTTGGTTTTTTGATGGTGTTTTTCAAGCATGCATTCTTGAAAAAAATATTAAAGAGAAAATTGACAAAAGAAAAGCTTGGAGAGCCTCACGTCTTTTGGATTTGGTACATAGTGATTTGGCATGGCCATTTCTATAGCCATCTTTCAATAGAGCCTGATATGTTTTAACATTCATTGATGAATTTTCTAGGTATACCTTTGTGTACTTTCTCAAGTAGAAGTTTGAAGTCTTTGATTCATTGATGGAATACAAGGATTTTACAGAGAAATAAACTAGGAAATCCATCAAATTTTTGCATATAAATAATGGAGGGGAATATGTCAACCAAACGTTTATGTAGTATTTTGCAAAAAAATGCATTAATTTGTAGCATACAATTCCCTACAATCCTTAGCAGAATAGAGTTGCAAAATAAAAGAATCAGTCCTTGAAAGAGATGGCCAATTGTATGATTCACTTCAAGTCTTTGGAACCACCTTTTTAAATAGAAGCCATTGCTTGTATGTGTTATATCCAAAACTACGTTCCTCACAAAATTGTGAAGGGGCTAACTCCTTTTTAAGATTGGATTGGTTGGAAACCCTCAATTAGACACTTTCAAGTGTTTCGCTTGTGTATGGGACCGCATTCTAGTAGAGAAATGAAAAGTTATGGATCCAAAAATCAAGCCTTGCATATATTTTGGATACCTTGATGATGTCGAAGGTTTTAGGCTTCTCTATCCTACCACACATAATTTTTGCATTGAGAGGAGTGTTTGCTTTGAGGAGAGTCCTTCTAGTTCTTCTCTTGACACTTCTCTAACCACCATCAGATTGGAGTCCTTGCATCATGATGATATTTCTTCAGAGGATCATAATCTTTCCAATCTTGATGAGGAGTCTTCTTCCTCCACTTTAGATAATAAAAGTGATGATGATGGTTCACATAACCCACCTTTAGAGGATGATGATTCTCCTCCTAACTCTCTTCCTTCCCTAGCTACATGGCCTCTTTGGGCTCGACAAAAATTGCAGTCAATAGGGGATTGGGTAGGAGATCCTTCAAACCATAGAAGAACTAGATGACAGTTTTAGGATGCTCCACATGTCTACCTTTCTACAACTTGTAATCCACAACTTCTATTTGAGAAGATTTTAGTGTCCTCAAGTGGGATGCAGTGATGTAGAAAGAGTTCAGTTCCTCAGAGAGGAACCACACTTGGGATTTTGTCCCACTTCATAAGGGAAGGAAACTTGTTTGATGCAAGTGGGTCTATCAAAAAAAAAATTAGCAGATGGGTTGGTTGATAAGCATAAGGCTCACTTGGCTGTCAAAGTACACTAATACATTTGACTGCAAAATCTGACGAAACTGTCTGACAAAATATGTAAAATTTGATCTTCATCGGGTGCTTGTAAAATTTGATGTGTAATCTCCAATTTTTTGAAAGTTTATCCCTAACGTTCATCGAAATTTTGACAAACCTGGGGTTCATCAAAATTTCGGCTATCATTTTCATCAAATTTTCGACAAACATGAAAAATAAAAAATCAAATTGTGGGACATAAAGAAAAGTGAGTTAGCCTAATTTATTGCATAATGTTTTTCTACTTGGGAGCGGTTGTGAAGAACTAAGGATGATTTTCTTGGGAAAAACAGAAAAAATCAAGAAGATATCGCAAGTTGAGGGTAGTCATTGTCTTTTTGCAGAATTCAGTTGTGAAGTCAGATTTGTAGTTCTAGGTTTGAAAATCATATTTTAAAGTAACATCTCATCAGATTTCATTTTTAGAGGTTTAGGGTTTTGAGAATTTCATGTCCAGATTTTGTTGTGTGGAATCACCATAAGATCACAACCAAGGAACAAATTCTTGTGACTGTAATTATGTGATCCATAACTCTATTGGTCATGTGGCACAATTGTGCTATAACAAATATAGGATGCATTCATGTGTGACCCAAGTTTAATGTGGCTATGTTGTGATAGAAATTGAGGCACTCATATAATGTAGTTAATTTAGGTTGTATAATGTAGGTGTCAATCATCATTGGGTGCATTCAGGTTGTCTCAAGTTTAATAGGTTAGGATGTAATTATAGCATGATCGAAGAGTGATTACCTCTTGCTGCAATAAAGAGCCTATAACTCTGGTTGATATGCAGAGTGGTTGTGTTATATCAATTATGTAGTGCATTCAATCACAACCCATGTTTAATGGGCTATTCTAGAGAGTGATCAAGATTTTCTAAACCTTATGAATGTTACTTGACATATATTTGCATAATCTCAAATTCCTTCAGAGGATTTTGAAGTATCAATGTATCCTATATAGGGTTTAGAATGATTTCTTTTAATTAAAAAAATAAATAAATGATGTATTTCCCTATAATTAGATAATGTGGAGATCTCCTAAATCTGCCCCAACACACTATCCTCTTTGGCACTGTATTCATTACTCCAGCTACTAGGGTTTTGCATGTGACATCTTTAATATCTTCATGACCGTGGCTTTTAAATAGATCTCAGTCTTTGCTTTAATCCTTTTCATGGTAACCCTTGAGTTCCATAATCCACCTTCAATCTCTTCTAAGAACGTTGTCTTAAGCTAGACTGCATAGTATGCATATAAAGCAAGTCCTTCATACCTGCCATTGTTCCAAACCACCACTCACTGCCTTGCTTAAAATGTTGCCTCCATAAGCACAATAGCATGTTTTAAAATCATGGTTGCCAGTGATTGACCATTAAGGTCACCACTTTCATCATGAAGATACAATGAGATTTTGTCTTCAAACTCAAGGCATTATGGAAGATAACATTGTGAATTGTTTGTTGTGTACGATTCGATTTTCTTGCACATTTACTGCTTTGCTAACTTCCTTTAAGACTGGGTATTGCACCCTCAGCTGCAATCTCAAACAGCTCACTCACAATCACTTGAAGATTCCTTTCATGAGCATCCTTCTATAAAATCAAACTATGCCCTATAGGCTGCCTACTTACTACAGGGGACTCATTGTTTCATGGTATTGTAGTTTCTTAAGATCCTTCAACCTTATTGACACTACTTACAAGTCCACAAGGTATTATTCACTATTCTCCCATCTTTGATGAGTCTCAAAACACTACTTAAACATGCAATCCACTACCTCCATTATACATTAATGGCTAAGAAGAAACATTGAACCTATGATTACCACTGTTACTTCATTTGGACAGTCATTCCCTAATTGCATTTTCCTTTTCTAACACTACCAAAAGCATTTGAAAAACCCTTAAGGTCAGCAAGGGGGTAAGGAAACTCACTGTTAAAATTTCCACTTTACTATGCAAGGTTTGAGCTTTATTATCTTGTCACTGCTCAAGCTCTTTTTGACTGTCACATCTCAAGTGACTGGCATTCTTCTTACCGTAGATTGCATTTACAAATGTCACTAAGCTACATAGTGTGCTTGTTATTGGCTACAATCTTTAGATTGCAAGATTTTGTTATTACCTACAATGCCTCAATCTTTCTGGTATTGCAACCTCACTAATCTGCTATAGTTATTGTTTATGTTTCTACAGATGTTTCAGGCTTTTTTACCCTAACTATGCTCTTACCAATGCTTCTGTTGTTTTTTATTAGAGATCTCTCAATGTTGAGGCCCCTAGGTATAAGCTCGTCATAAGAAGTGACACATTGCATCTTTAACTAAAAGGATAAATCCGTATTGACATTAGCAATGATGATTCTGGCTTGTTGCTCCTTAGGAATGGGTCACTTGCTTTTACTAGCTCGCTACCTCCATCATTGTAGGAAGTTTGCGATCAAGTTCAATATTCTAATTTTAGGAGTCTTAACGGTTAGAAATCATAGTAAAACCATAATTTAATAAGTTTTGGAATTAGCATTTTAAAGCATTTTTGGGGTCATTAACTTCGACTATCTTCTTTGTAGGGTGGCTGCATGCCAAAAATTTTGGTGTAAAATATCGAATTCATGATTATGTTACCTATCTATGAATACAAATTATTGGAGTGTGAGTTTGATATTTTGAAGATCTAAATAGTCAAGCTTGGTAAAGAAAAATCATCATGTCGATAATATTAGTCCAACAAAATGAAGAGACACTTGATAGATTGTGGGCTAGATTGAAAAGAAAGGGTGATGGAATGTTA